>OZ023318.1:3886614-3951614 GCA_964007375.1 Ophion obscuratus
CCAGACCCACCCAACGATTCCACACACACATCGAAGGTGCTCCAGGCCCACCCAACGATTCCACACACACATCGAAGGTGCTCTAGACCCACCCAACGATTCCACACACACACATCGAAGGTGCTCCAAACCCACCCAACGATTCCACACACACATCGAAGGTGCTCCAGACCCACCCAACGATTCCACACATACATCGAACGTGCTCCAGACCCACCCAACGATTCCACACACATATTGAAGGTTCTCCAGACCCACCCAACGATTCCACACACACACATCGCAGGTGCTCCAAACCCACCCAACGATTCCACACACACATCGAAGGTTCTCCAGACCCACCCAAGGATTCCACACACACATCGAAGGTGCTCCAAACCCACCCAACGATTCCACACATACATCGAAGGTGCTCCAGGCCCACCCAACGATTCCACACACACATCGAAGGTGCTCCAGACCCACCCAACGATTCCACACACACACATCGAAGGTGCTCCAAACCCACCCAACGATTCCACACACACATCGAAGGTGCTCCAGACCCACCCAACGATTCCACACATACATCGAACGTGCTCCAGACCCACCCAACGATTCCACACACACATCGAAGGTGCTCCAGACCCACCTAACGATTCCACACACACATCGAAGGTGCTCCAGACCCACCCAACGATTCCACACACACAAAAGTCGCATTTTCTATCGAATATGGCCGCTGCATGGTCAAAATTGGGAACCACAAACATAATAATGCTTCGACTTTCAACCCCCTGTTTCACCCCCTTAAAAGCCGAATTTCGATTTTTTGTATTCTTGAAAAAAGTCTTATTTTGGGCCAAATATGAAGACTGCATGACCAAAACTTGGGGCCACAGATATCGTAATACTGCCCAACAAATAAAACTTCTTAATCGAATCTTCGATTAATACGGAATTCACCTGCAAAACTTGAAGCTGATCCACCGGGTAATTTTTTCACAATAATTTATTAAATTTTGCTATGCGGCGTCTGTCTGTCTGTAAACGGTGATCGGAGCGTCAGCTGTGATTGCTAGGGAAATTCCTAGACGACAATTCACGCAGAATGCGATATGAATGTTGCCGAATGCCTACGCTGCAGATCATAAGAATACAATAGGAGCACACGAAAAGAATAGAATAAAAGTAATAATAAAACGAGGGATAAAAAATGAAGAAGAATATGTTGATTGTAGATCTTATTTTTTTAAATTGATTATTACGTATGCGAATATACATATGAAGAATGGCTGTAAACATTTTTATCGAGAAATGTTCAAAATTTCTTTCTGTTTTCGTTCTGGATATTCACCTGAAGATGAATCTGTAAAAACTTCCCGATCAATCTCTCATTATTTATCTGCGTGAACAAAAGCAGATCAATTTTCTGTAAAAAAAAAAGAAACGACAACTTACACCTAATTGTGCCATGTTTTGACATTTGTTGAGTCGTTGAAGGGTGATGCTTGAATTCTTCTAAAGTGAGGTTATGTAGCGTTGTCAACTGCTTAAAACATGAACTCACTAGTAAAGTCGATAATGATCAACCGAGTGCTCAATAGCCAGTCTCGATTGCAAGTATTTATGAAAATCATCATAAATTTTCATTCTAATGAGTACCAAAATAAAGATATTTTTTAATGAGATTAAATTCTATGTATTTTAAACATTCGAAAAAAAATCGTTAAAATTGTCAGTTTGACTTCCGGTTTTTCTTCCGAACTACCTTAATCATGTTTTTTTCGGCTTGTCGAGTAAACACGTTTCAAAACATAATTTCATCATTTTTAAATTCCATTGCCCCTCCTACTTGTTATTGCAATTTGTTTTCTGCATACTATCGTTACAATTTGTCAAATAATACCAATACGTAGTATTATTATAACTATGATAATAATAATATAATAACTATTTTTTTTTAATTTTTTTTTTTTTTTAATATAATAACAAAAATATAATAACTATTTTTTTTAAATATAATATCATATAATAATATAATATAATAATATAATAACGTATATAATATATAATATATAATAATATAATATATAATAATAATAATATATAATAAAATAATATAATATAATAATATAATATAATAATATAATAACTATTTTTTTTTATTTTTTTATTTTTTTTTTAATATAATAACTATTATTATAATTATTATAACTATTATAATTATAATTTTTTAAATTTTATTATAACTATTATAATTACGAATACGACTATTGTTATTCTTGTTATTGTTATAATATAAATAGTATTATTATCATATTGTTATGATAATAATTATTATAACTACTACTACAACAACTAGTATCATCATCATCATTATTATTATTCATAGTATTGACTGAATTATTATATAATGTTATGTATTAAGGCAGGATTCTACTTTGAAACTTTGAAAAAAGAATTTTTTTTTTTTTACATTTTTCGAAAGTAAATATGTTCAAGAATGTTCGGTCAAAATTTTATAAAGTTCCAAGCAGTTTAACTATCCTTTTACGCCTTTCGAACGCACCTACCTGAGCGCGCTATTGTGACCCGCCCGGCGCGCGGCCCGGACTCACCAAAACTTTAAACGCGTTTTTCTCGAAACGACATTTTCAAGTACCGTGGTCGTGATAACTCAAAAAGTACTGAACCGATCCTTATGACATTTGGAACACATATTCTATATGTATGTACCAACCGACCTAACTACAATCAACTTAAAATTTTGATTAGAACTATTTTTTTATTGCAAAAAAAGACCAAAAAAAAACGCATTTTTTTTCTTCGTATTTTAGCCGCCATTTTGTTGATTTTGCACGTATATAAAATATTCTAGTTAGGTCGGTTCCTGAAGACATACTGAACATGAACTATTTGATTTTTTTGTTTCAGACCATCCGTCGGGAAGATTTCACGACCACGGCAACGGTACCTCCTTTTCGAGGCGTTGGCTTTAAACATATTTTACGTGTACAAAAAATGAATAAAATACATTAAATTTTTTTTTTTATTTACTTAAAGAGTGTATTTATTGAACAGTTTAAACCCCATATCGATATCTTTAATAGTATTCTCAGAAAAGATTCACGAAAATAGCGTTTTTTTCATGGTTTCAAAGTAGAATCCTGCCTTAAATTATAGTTTTCTTGTTCTTGTCCTTCTCTGCAAGACGTCGATCTCTTCGTTTCGTTGTTCACCTTGCTGCTTCGTTTCGAATTCCCCAGATTTCCAAAGGCCCCCGAAATCCTCCGCCCATAATCTCTCGTCACGAGCGTACCTTCATTTTTTTTCAAGAACCCACCTACTTTCTCTCGAGCAGCGTTCGCACTTCCAGCTGCAGGTATATGAGGACCTTCCCAACGATTATTACTCGTTGTGCGTACCGTATTTCATTTCGTTTTTTTTTTTTTTTTTTCGTATATACCGTCCTTTTGCCTCGCTTTGTCGAGCAGCCGCCATATTCAAACGAGAAACGAAAGAGCCTCGTACTTATGGGCGAGGACCATTGTTCGGAGGAGGTCCGCTCCTGGGGTGAATTTTCCAAGGACCGAGTAGGGCGTAGTGGTATCTTTCTTTGGTTCGCTACATGTACCGATTTTTGGATCCTACTGGGGCCCACTTTCGGCGCGAGTGGTCACCCAAGTGAGTCAGGAGGATATGGGTAACCATGAGGGTGGCACAAATTTGAGCTCAATTTTTTTCCTTTTTCTCACCATCCAATTATCTTCTTTACAGAAAAAAAAATTGTCGCCGAAGCTGTGAGCGGTTAAAAAATATTTGGATGTCACTGGAGCCTACCAAAAATTCAAATTTTCATTAAAAAATCGCTTTTTGTTTCGTTCACTTCTCACCCATAAATTTTACGCTTTATAATTTTTAAATTAAGGGGTTTCCCCCACTTGCGATTTTGAAAAAAATCGATTTTTTTTATTGCATTTTTTTGAAGTATAAGTATCTGAGAATATGTCCTGAAAATTTCAAGTCGATCCGAACAAAATTCACTGAGATATGAGCGTTGAAAGAGAAGAATCCGTTGTGTAAACGACCGGAAATTGAAACTTTAAACGCGTTTTTCTCAAAATGGCATTTCTGAAGTCGGTGACCAAGATTACTCGAACACTAATGAACCGATCTTCTTGAAATTTTGCAGGCTTATTTAATACATAAAAATGTAGTCTTTAATCGTTCGATTTTTTTTTCGAAAAAAATGGCCGTTTTATAGCCAAAAAAAAATTGTGAAAAATGAATATTTTTTAAAATCCTTCGATTAAAGACTAGTTTATACTTATATTTGACTAAATCCATCCGCATTTTTTTTCAGATGATCCACTTCGCCGCAATGTTGGTCACCGCAAACCGTGTATATAAAAACATTATTTCATTGACGGCCATTTGCCACTAAACAATGTAATATTTTTCAATAAAAAATTACTGAAAGTTCTTCAAGATGTGTTCTTTAAGATGGTATATTGACCGATCAAAACAGTTTTGTAGTTTTTTTTTTTAAATTCATGAAAATGGCCTTTTTTTTGCGCTACAAGTAACGCCTCAACCTCGCGAAAGCTCTAGCCGGCCAATGAATATTTAGTGGTCGGTCAATGCCATTTCAGTTTTACGAATAAAATGACCTATAATTTCGTTGACGGACAAGAGCTTTGAAGAATTATTTTATGAGAAAAAAGATTATAATTCTTGGATTTGAAGTGTGAGATAAATTTGAAAAATATGTTTCTAAAGATGAAAGGATTAATTGTTTTGAAAATTTTACGGAGCGTCAATTTGATGAGTGAGAAGAGTAAAAAAATGGCCAAAACTGGACATTTCGAATCTCTTGAGCGCCCACTAAATATTCATTGACCGGCTAGAGCTTTTGCGAGATTAATTTACAAATTATAAAGCGAAAACTTCATGGGTGAGAGGTGGACGAAAAATTATCGATTTTTTGATGAAAATTTGAATTTTTGGGAGGCTTGAGCGACCTCCAAAGATTTTTTGACCGCTCGCAGCTTTTGCGACAATTTTTTTCTTCAAAGAAGATAGATGGTGAGAAAAAGGAAAAAAATAGAGCTGAAATTTGTGCCACTTTCGATCGAAAATGGAATGCTCATTTGGTTCTGTTGGATCTGAAGATCTAACGAAACAATGATTCGGTTATTTTACATCCGACGTTGCTCTTTCCCCCTTAATTTGAATGTAGCAACGGAATTAAATACTTCAATTTCATCTTGACATCATTCGATGCGATTTCTGAATACCGAAAATGAAGTCTGCCGGGCCTGTTCTCGCTTCTTCTCACACGAAGATCGAAACATTCGAAAATTTCGGTGAAAAGCCTACAATGTAGATGTACAATGTATCCATTGGCTGTGTCGCTATTGGGAGCAAAGCTGACGTGAAATGAGCTGACAGGGCACCAAAGACGCCAAGATTGATGATTCTCTATGAGCGCGATTACGAGTCTACCATTATGCTTTTCGTGTCCCCAAAGTGATTTACCAATTTTTACGACACTGCGTAGTGTCGTCGCGAGACCCAAAAACAGTTGACGGGACAACGACATCGATATATCATTGGACAACACGCGTTTAACAGTCATTCGGACGTTGAAGCAATGTTGAACTTGTTGGCTCGGTCGGTAAGAGCGCGTAGGTGGTTCTAAGGAGCGCGTATGAAAAGTCGCGCTGAAAGGGCATTACACGCTTTTCCGAGCATGTCTTTTCAGCAAGATCACCAGGACATAAATCCTCCTAAAAGGCCCATAATGAATGGTCCGGTGCGTGTTCCTTTGTTGCGACCAAGGATGATCTTTGGGAACGTTGCAAAGAATTGGACCGTGACCAGGTCTGTTGTGCTGTCAAAGGATCTGTCTCATGACGGGCATCCGACTCGACGACTCAATTGAGGAATACTCGCCCGAACGAAGACATTCCCTTTCTTCCGAGTCCCTCCTCCCTCAGCAGGCCATTGCCTATGCTCCCCACAGGGCTGTACACCATGACCGTTGATTGCGGAGCACTTGCTGAGCAGCCTTCAAGGGAGATCTTTCGCTTTGAGGCGCAGTGGCTCGGGACATTGTGGCGAAATTCTTGGCTCTTCAAAGTGTAGGATGCCTCTTCGTTCCCGCGATGACGATCGAAGCTGAAAGATCGATCAAGGTTCCGCCTTGGAATCCTGAAGCCTCGATGAACGCTCTAGCTGGATGAATGGTGACCGGTGTTTTTCCACCCGGATGAAGCCGGAGATTCACACAGGTCAGCAGAATTATATCGAGGGAGTTCCGCGGACGAGGAAAACGGTTATGCCGTGTTGTGTTCCTTGGTGACAGGGCCCGGAGCAACAACGCCAGTAGACTGAGATAGCAAGAACCTTAGGACAGTATCTCGCCCCCAGGGAACTAAGCGGTATTCTTCTGGGAGAGATTTAACGCTTCGTGGATGGATACATACGTACGGAATGGCCTTCGAGACATTTTCAACACCCACGGGAATGCTCGCGAATCGCGGGCCAGGATTCCAGGTAGCCATTTTGAATGTCTGATTCCTTTGAAAGGGACTCACTTCGCATACATGCATAGACCGACACACACCCATAACCAGCTATGCGCGCGCGGGACAGCAGCTGTATCTCTGCTGCTCTTGTTCGCCGCTTTGTCGTGAGCTAAGGTAATTTATCCCGCGACAAGTTTCACGCTAGGGCCCCAATGGCGCAGGAGCCACCGAAATCGGTACTCGGATGTTCAAGAATATTCGTCTTCGGCTCCAAATGCCAGGCGTTTCTACCTAGAGTCCAGGCTGTGGCGTCTACCCAGTTACTTATGTACAGTATCCACCTAGTTCCTTGGCTGCAACATCTATTCAGTTGTTCAACCACAACATCTGCCCAACCTCTCGGTTCCAACGTCTACCTAGTGTTTTAGGTACGTCTACCCAGTGCCATAACTAAAACGCCTACCAAGTGTTACAGTTACAACGACTATTCAGTCTTTTAACTACATCTACCCAATGCCTCAGCTACAGCGTCTACCATATACGTCCACGTCTACCGTCTACGTCTACATCTTCAAAATAAACGTCTACCCAGTCTCTTAGCTACAATGTCTATCCAGTATCTTATCTACGGATCCTATGCAGTGTCTCAGGTATACAACATCCACCCACTGCCTCAGCTACAATATATATCCAGCTACTTAGCCACAGCACTTACCTGGCATCTTCACCGCAAAATCTACCCAGCCACTCAGCCACAACACTTACCTAGCATCTTCACTGCAAAATCTACCCAGCCACTTAGCCACAACACTTAACCAGGATCTTTACTACAAAGTCTAGTTTTCCAGCTTTAACATCCATTCTCAGCTACAACAGCTATCCATGTCTCAGCTGCAACTAATCAAACCTACGCATATCCGGTATCCCAGTACATTTTTTTCATTCCCTCAGTCTCTGCGCTCTGATTTCGATCTTGATGATCAGTTCCGATTAGTGGTCCTCCAAAGTCGACCACATATAGACCAGACCGGGCGTTGTGCTCTTCCGAACTGGAGTGCGTGCCAGTTGGTATGAAGAACGACCCTGGAAGAGTCTCGCTGAGGCAATGACCTGGCCCCAGGCATGATGAATCATCGATCAGTATGATTTGAATCTATCTTCAACGCGGACAATGGCGTCTGGCAGCGAGGCGAGATCTTTGATAATAATCGATGAGATCATAAATCCCGCACATCGACTAGCGAACAAACGTTCGCAATGGGGAACGCGTTAAGGAACGTTTTGCGATTGAATTTTTGTACGGGGAGATCGGATCACGTGCGAACTAAACAGGATGTATCGAATTGGGATGCCGACACCGCTGGTTAACACATGGGGCGAGAGAAAGAAGAGAGAGGGCAGAGTCAGTGAGAGGGTTCTCTATTCGCCAGCTTTTCTCTTACGTTCCCTCGTCTTTGCTCTCGATCTCTTTTCTTGTATTCCCTTTTGCTCCTCTTGAGACCCGTTGGCGAGGGACAAGCACAAGGGCAGCGGGGTTAGAGGGATCGGGGGAAACGAGAAAGGGTGGGGGGACTGGTGAACACCGACACAGCATCTTCTTTTCTTCATTTTTTTTTTTTTTTTTCATTTGATTCAGAGCTCGCATATTCTTGGCTCGGCGATGCCTTCGCCGTGGGGACCCTTGCAGGAAGATTTCTTGCTCTCTCCTCTCTTCTTACTCTTTTGCTCTTTATTCCCTCGGTTACACGTTGCCATGCTTATATTCTCGCTCCCTCGATTTTCTCGCTTTTTCGTTCTTTCTCTATCTCTCTCACACTCGTATTCGTTCAAATGTACAAACGAAAGGCGTGCGGTGAACGACTGGTCGTTCGACAATGAGATCCTCGAATCGAGATATCGGCGCCGCTACTCGTGTATACGTATGCCTTCTCGCTCCCTCGTCCTCCTGCGCGCTCTCTCCCTTGTAGCTTTTTCGCTCTATCGGTTGAATCTGATTCTTTTACATCGGTTACCAGCATGCATGGCAGTCCTCGCGCCTCGATCGCCTTTCCTCTCTTCCTCGTACCGATCGCTTGGTACACTCGCGCACTGGCCCGTTCCTTCTTCATTGCCTTCTACGTGCCGAAGCTTCTAACGCGTTTCAGTTCCTGCTTTCGTTGCATCTTCCACCTCGGACATGTCTCTCTCGTCTGCTGGCATCGTCCCCCGTCGTGGCAGCAACCTGCACGACTTCCCCGAGGCCTGCACTAACGAACCCTGCAGCTGGAGACTCGACGCGTTGCGGGGAACTAAAGCTCGTCGGCTGGTTCTCCAGCTGGAGAAGTTGAAGAACCAGGGCTAGACTTCCTTGACGCTGAATGTGGTTTTGTTTTTTTTTGTAACTGTTCATCCGTTCCATTTGGCTTTGAAAGACACAACGCTCACGAAAGCATCTTCGAATGACCACTAAACGGTAAACGGCACCCGCAACGACCACGTTATATGGCTGTGCAACGGTCCTAACCACTCGTTCGAGAACATACGACCTCTCCGCCTTTATTCGGAATTGGTTCAATCTCGAGGGACCGTGTTGATCAACTTAATTGATCCGGGAACAACAAGATGGTAGCGAAAAAGAAAGCAAAGAGGTTGGGAAAGAACTCGATGCTTGGTGATACCCGAGATCATCCATACTCTGCATACCGCAAGCCTGGGTTGTTAGGCATTGAGCAGACCAAATCCAGCTGCCTTGGCGTGCGTAGGCCCTCGAACCTTACGCGCCCCCTCCCGCGGATACGTGCACAGCTCATTAACCCGCTTGTATTTATCAGCCGCGTACTTGTATGCGGGCTCTTAATGAATTTATGGCACCTTCCAGTTGTCTCTGGCAGTTAGCCTTCGTTAAGATTAATAATGTGTACATTCGTCACTCCTAGCTCCTTACTCGGTCTTCGGAGGAATGGTTGGGCTGCTTGCGAGCCAAATGCAGCAATGGAGCTGGAGCTCGAGTCCGTTTAACCACTTTGATTTGGATGGTAATCGAACAACATGCGTTGTCAATTATCTTCTTGGCCCTCTTTCCCTAACCTCGCTGAGCTACTGCACCACTTTGATTGGTGTCCGAGTGCTGGCGAACAGTTTTGGCGCAATCATCGTCTTCGCTGATTCAGACATCAATCAAATGCCTGGACATTTACCAACTGCTCTGATTCAAACGTCAATGAAAGTTCACGCGAGTTGGTGTAGGATAGGGCGAGCCATTGGATAAATGGTTGCTGCTTTTTGATCATTTTGATTAATGCCACGTATCTGGAGATTGAAATCTATTGAGCTACTCTGGTGGAGGCATCAATACGACGCCCCCAGGCTTACCTAATTTCGTCTGGGGTAGAATAAGCACTTGAATAAATACTATTTGCTACTTTTTGATCATTTTGATCACTACTACATACCTGGAGATTGTAATTTATCGTACTTCTCTGATATACGCATCCTTCAGCTTCACAATTTCTTAACTTGGTCTAGGGTAGGACGAACCTCTGTACAGAGATTGCTTTCTACTTTGTCATCGCTCTCATCAATTTCTCAACCACTCGTGGCAATTGGGTCTACCCATGCTTTCAACGCCAATGAGACGCACCCAAGTTTTCCAAATTCCACCAAGGCGTTAGGACAACCATGGTGCCCCGGTTACTCTTGATTCCCTACTCAGAATTAAATCTTTAGCTAAGATCTTCAGATAGACGCCGAAGTGAAGATCAACAAAACGCAAGCACGGTGCATCACTAATTGAAGACCCAGTGAAGATTCCCTTCGGGTTTTCATACGACGAGCGATCCGGAACGATCGACAGTAACTTTTTTACTTATCGATCCTCTATACTCCAAGATCAATTTGGATTCTCTTTTTATCCTTCCAGTGTCTTCACCATTTCATTGAACCCCCCCTCTCTCTCTCTCTCTCGCTCCCTCTTTCTCTCTGCCTCACGCCACCCAAGTTTTCATCCCGTCGCAATTCCATCGAGGTCAACCAAGCGCGAAGTAATATTCTTCCCTCGAGATGTCCGACAGAGGATAAAAAGAGCACCGTTGAAAAATGTAAATTACGATGTTGGTGAAGCGCGATGAAGGTGGCGCGGGTGCGAAGGGACGGGAAGTTCTGTGCTGGAGTGTGGGGAAGACGAAGGGGGGTAGGGGAAGGGGGAGGTAGGAAGCAAGAGTCGATCCGAACGTTCTCCGCCCTCAAAGAACCGCCCAAGTCTCGTTTTTACACACCTTTCCGGCGGACGGTGTTGCCGAACGATCGTCGTGAAGGCACGCGGGTCTCTTGCCTCACCTCTTCGTCCTCATCGTCAGCTCTCTCGAGCCGATCTCGCTTGATGTCTTACTTTGAAGGGTCTCGAGAAAAGCCACAGCGGGGAGCTCACCGTCCATTGATTTATACGTCCATCTCGTCATAACCTTCGGCCAGCTCTCTCCCCCCCCTCTCGCTCACTCCCATTCTACCTGTTCACGATCTCCGTTTGTGGCTGTGATCTTACCGCACTCTCTTCTTTTCTACCTCCCCCCCCCCCCCATGGCCAATGCCCTCGTCATCTCGTGTGGCTGCTGCAGGTGCAAGATGGGCATGTTTTCGTAAAAGCCTTAAGGGGCGCACCAAGATCCCCCGTCTCGCGGTAATGTTTATAACAAAACGGAATGAAATGAAGATGAGAGGAACGCTTTGCGCTGTGTCTCGATTCACCCCTTACCGTTCCTCTTCGTACGTTAGGGATGCTTGACCTTCCAAGGTCCATTAAGGTGGTATTCTCGCTAAGGCGCTTTTCCATAGATTTTTAATTCATCGAGGACACATTCAAGACACTATTAAGTGATGACCTGCAATATCACAAAAGGATTCACCGTTCTGTATTCGAGATATAGCAAGCAAAGATTGCACGGTGTTACACGTGTTCTTATAGGGAATATTGGAAAATGTCACATGTCATGCAATAACGTCGAAACTTTTATACAGATTTTTCTTTAAAAAATCACAATTACAGAGGAACATATGACGACGTGACACACGACGACTAGACATACGTCTTGTTTCAGCGATTTAAATTAAGCAATGTCTAGCGACGCTAGCGCCATGAAGCGACTGGAGCAGACTAGAGACGGCGATCTGGCAGCGCTGCACGCGTGCGGCGCGTTCATCGGTAGAAAATGTATCTGGAAACCCGCCAGATTTTTCATGTTTACTCGTATGTATATGTTGTTTTTTTTTGTTTTTCCTAAGGTACACGCTGTTCACGTTTGTTACCTATTTTTTCCCGCATTGTGATCGTTTTTTTCCTCTACTTTTATACTCCCGGTGCGCTGGTTTAGTGGCGAACACGCTAACCACTAGACCATCGCACCGGTTATATATATAGGTGTACAAATAAGTTTTAGGACAATTTTCAAAAAATTCAAGATTTATTAAAAAAGAAGTAAAACACAGTTATTCATCGAAGTAACCTCCATCGCACTGAATGACCTTCAGACATCTCTCAGGTAACTCGCGGATGCCTTTCGCAAAGAAACTTTCGTCTTGCGAGGTGAGAAATTTAGCGACCCATTTTTCCACTTCTTCAAATGTTTTGAATCGCACGTCAGACAAATCGTTCTGCATTTTCCGGAATAAATGATAATCGGATGGGGCTAAGTCTGGTGAATACGCCGGGTGTGGTACAGCTTCCCATCCAAGCGCTAGTAACGTATCCTTGACCGGTTTACCCACATGAGGCCGCGCGTTGTCATGGAGCAGTTTTACTGGACGTTTTCCTTTACCAGAAAATGGACGTTTCTTCTCAATTTCTTGATTCACTTGCATCAATTGTTGACAATAGCGATCGGTAGTAACTGTTTGACCAGGTTTGAGAAGTTCATAATACAGTACGCTTTTCATATCCCACCATATGCACAGCATGACTTTGTTACAATGAACATTGCGCTTTGGCGTGGATGTTGTCGGCTCGCCGGGGTCAACCCAATGATATTTGCGTTTCGGATTATCAAAATAAATCCACTTTTCATCGCCGGTCACAATTTTCCACAAGAAAGACTTTCTATGTTTCTTGTTGTAAAGACTCACACAAATGTTAAGACGGCTGTTTTTATTTTCTTGAGTCAGAAAGTGTGGTACCCACTTTGTTCCTTTTTGAATCTTACCCATTGCTTTTAAACGATAAGAAACAGTTTGTTGAGTTACTCCAAGCTGTTCCGAAAGTTCTTTCTCCGTCTGACAAGAGTTTTCATCCAGCAACGCTTGCAGTTCCTGATCGTCCACCTTTACAGGAGGCCCCGTGCGTACACGGTCACTAACGTCGAAATCACCTTCTTTGAATCGCTTATACCAATACTCACATGTACTTTTAGATACAATGTTGTCTCCAAGAACAGAACATATCGATTCACACGCTTTCCTAACACTTTTTCCTTGATGGAATTCATAGCGAATGCAGTGTCTAATAAATAGCTTATCGGTCTGCATGTTTAATTTACAGAATTTATAGGTTATGTTTATGACTCCTTTACGTTTCGATACTGCATATCAAGCGCCATCTATGATAAGTGAGCGGGACCTTTGAATTAATTTAGAATAGCTGTTATGATACAAAATCGAAGTGTCCTAAAACTTATTTGTTCACCTAATATATATATATATATATATATAGGGTGTCCCGCTTATTTCTGCTACCCGAAATAACTCGGTAATTATCGACGTCACAAAAAAAAGTTCCAGACAAAAGTCATGTGGTGTGAAGGAGGTCATCAAATGGGACCAATTTTTTTTCCTTTCGTGGAGGCGCTGACGCACAGTGAAGGTCACCTCCACTTTTTTAAATGGAATGGTACATTTTTTTTCAACCACCTTGTGGAGCATCTCAAGCCGCACAAAAAACATTAGGCGGTCAAAGTCGTTCAAGGTCATTCAAGGTCACTTATTAAAATGAAATACAAATCTAAATATCTTGGTTGGTTGGTACCAAATATTTAGTAGTGATCCGAGATATTTAGATTTTTATCATCGATACTGACCTTAAATGACCTTGAACGACTTTGACACCCTAATGTTTTTTATGCGACTTGAGGTGCTGCACAAGATTGTTGAAAAAAGTGTAGCATTCCATTTAGACACGTGGAGGTGACCTTCACTGTGTGTCAGCGCCTCTACCGGAATGAAAAAAAAATTGGTCGCATTTGATGGCCCCCTTCACACCGTACAACTTTTTTCTGGAACATTTTTTTGTGACGTCGATAATTACCGAGTTATGTCAAGTGGCAGAGATAAGAGCAACACTATCTATATATACAGGGTGATTTTTTTATCTTGAGACTGCTAAATATCTCGAAAAATAAGCCTTATATGATAAAAATGTTCCAAATAAACCTTCAATAGTTTCTAAGGGGCAATTTAATCCTACAGAAATTAACCGCCTGCCGGCCCCCCTGGGGGTGGGGCAGGGGGGAACTTTGAAATCTTAAATGGAAACCCCTACTTTTCATTACAGATTCGAATTATACGTAAAAAAATACGTAACTCTTGTCTGAACTTTTTTTTTAATTCGGGATAGATGGCGCTGCACTCGGTGAAGATTGGGCAACCTTCCTTTTCTTCAAGGGAAATGTTTTATTGCATAATGGAGCTACGTCGAAGAAAAGTAACTTTTGTCGGAAACATGTTTTTTTTAATTATCGTAAATATCTACTATAATTTTGTATGCGTTCTTAGCTTTACCCTGGATTAAGGACGTGGACCTGACCGAAATATAATCCCTTTGGGGTGCTTCATTATTGTGAGTCCCCTTGCCTCTCACATTCGGCGTGTTTGATTATCGTGAGTCCCCTTGTCTTTCACCATTTAATTCAATAAGTGTTCAAACTGATGACCTTCAACTTCGATGCATTTATTGATACGTACTGCGAATGATTGTACACAACTCAAAAGTTTGTTCGCTTTAATGTTTGCGCAAGCATTTCTGATTCGTCCAATCATGTTTTCACGAGTTGTTGGCACTTGTTGATAAACTACAGTTTTTAAGAGACCCAACAAAAAATCTGGCGACGTAAGGTCTGGTGATCTGGCAGGCCAATGTATCGTTCCGCCTCTACCAATCCAGCGCCATCTATCGCGAATTAAAAACAAAAGTTCAGACAAAAGTTACGTGTTTTTTTTTATGTATAATCTGAATTTGTAATGAAAAGTAGGGGTTCCCATTGAAGATTTCAAAGTCCCCGTCCCAACCCCGGGAGGGGCGGCAGGCGGTTCATTTCTTCGGGATTGAATTTCCCCTTGGAAACTATTGAAGGTTTATTTGGGACATTTTTGTCGTATAAGGCTTATTTTTCTAGATATTTAGCAGTCTCAAAATAAAAAAATCACCCTGTATACAGGGTGTCCCAGAACTCAACGTCAAGCCGAAACGGGGTGACAGGATTGATTGTAACCATCATGAGAAAAATCAGAAAAATATATCTGATTGAATTCTGATGATATCTGCTGAATATATCCCATGCAGTTTGAAAATTATGGGCATTTAATAAAAACCTAGAAATTTGGTCAAACTGTAAACATTTTTCGGTTATTGTGAAACAAACCCAAACAAACCCAAGTTTCCTAGAATTAAGACTATTTGTTAAACTATGAATTTAAAATTTTCAAAATTTGTCTACTTTGAAAGGCCCTGCTTTATTTTTTTTTCTGATTTTTCTCATGATGGTTACAATCAATCCTGTCACCCCGTTTCGGCTTGACGTTGAGTTCTGGGACACCCTGTATAATAGATATAAAGTAGTAAATGAATAAAATAAAAAATTCGTTGGAACAATGAAAAAAACTTTTATTATCAATTCATCGAAGTGAAATTCTGCAATTCACCGATTCACGATACGATGTCCCACATTTTCGTTGTTCATAACCGCTACATGGCTCTTCTTTTCATTTTCTTTTTTTGCACGGGTCGTCATTTCGACCGCTTTTCTATTTTTGGCGATCGTTTTTCGTTTGGCAAATTTGCCTTTATGTTGCACTTGTTCCATTATTCCGGCCACAGCTCAAATTTTGCATTTTAGTTTATACTAAATATCACGACAAAAATTCGCTGGACTTCCGAAAAATTCGACGTTGCACCGATCTCCGCGCTCGCTAGACTACATTAGTGGGTACATGTCCGTATACGCAGAGTGTCTACGTATCAGTAGCCGAGATGGATAGTCTGATACAAAAGTGAGGGTTAGGTTATGGAGGGAACGTTGTTATTTTTGGAACTCTAACCATTATATTCGGTTGTTTTTTTTCATTACTTTATCAGTTTTTACATCCTGATAAGATGTGCAACCTACATGATAAAGATATTTCCCAATATTTCGAAGCATTCATCGATTGAGCAGAGAATCAACTTTTCAACGTGATTGTGGCGAGACTACCACCTTAAATGCACTGTCAAAATTTGTTGGTTTTGAGTGTCGCTACAAATGAGGCGTTTTCCACGTGATTTAAACCGTATTACGAGTACTGCGTTGTCAGTTCGTATTTGATTGGGTGTGTTTTTAGAGATTGAGTCCTTCAAAATTCATATAAATTAGTTATGGTTTTTTCCCCGTACTTTCAATTGCAATAACTCAAACTTGTCAATTTTTGATAATGCTACAGGGTGGAAAATTGGAACGGGTGGTGTAATTACTTAGTGTAGGTGTACGACTTTATTGTTTATACTTTAATTACATGTGTTCCTTTCGCACTTAGCGTAAGAATTACAACAACGGGTGAGGTGATGCATACAAAAATTGCAATAATTATTATTGGAACGCGGGATTGGAAAAGATAATTAATCTGTCGGGAAAGATATATGATTATACAGGATGTCCCAGGTCAACCACCCGATCTCTGAGTTCTGAATACATGCCATCGTTGTGAACAAAAAAGTCCTTTGCCACTTCGGCGTCTGACGAACCGTTACCAAATTACAGTGCGATCGTTTCGCGCTGGTAGCAAGCCCGCTTATCCAACGTCCTTTATTTTACGCGCTGCTTACAAATATCATAGTGAAAATACCCACAAATTTTAATTTCACGGTCAAAACTCACAAAAACTGATTTTTCAAAGGTTTTCCTACATTTATTTCAATAAATGTTGATGTTAGAGAAAAATGTTTCCTACAAAAGTTGTAGCCGATAAAAAGATTGATATTTTATGTTGCAGACAGTTTTTGCCTAAAACCATTCTGTTTCAAGAAAAATGGGTTAATGCTCCAATAAGTACATTTTGCTAAACTCCATTAGTCTTGATATTATTTACTTACGCACTTTACTGCGGGAAGGTTGGAGTTTGTTTCGGTTTATTTGTCGCGTTGTGTGTTGGGCGTTGGTTATTGTTTGGGTTTGTTTGTTGTGTTGTGTGTCTTTTGTTGTTTAGGTATGCGTATAATCTTGAAGATCAAGCTGCAACCTTCTTGCGGTAAAGTGCATAAAGTAGAAACTAATGGAGTTTAGGAATACTTTTTTCGAGTACTTTTTTAAGCATTATCCCATTTTTCCCGAAACAGAATGCTTTTAGACAAAAACTGTATAGAACATAAAAGTTCATGTTTTTTATAGGCTAGAACTTTTGAGGGGAACGTTTTTCTCTAGGATCAATATTTATCGCAATAAAACGGAAAAACTTTAAAAAAATCAGTTTTCGTGAGTTTTGACCTTGAAAATCGAAATTGCGGAAATTTTAACTATCATATTCGTGATTAGCGAGTAAATATATATGAGTACACAAAATTCTAATTTAATCGGAGGTATGTCTTTCGGAACTTGATCCGTTAATATAAATAATTAGATAATTATTCCCAATATGATTGATTAATCATCTTTTCAAATATCTCGTTCTATATTCTTTAAATATTTTTAAAAAAATATTTTTAAAAATAATTTTGTAAAATTCCTTGAAGCTAAATTTAAAAATTGTTAAATTAGTACATACTAGTTACATTTTTGGTTGGATGAAAATAAATAAATATCATTAACCATTTATTAACATCGTATTTAGTTAACAGTAGGAAAGTTGATTCGGAGAACGGGCATTCGTTGGCCCCGTCCCTCCTGTGTGAATTCAAGCACAGGAGATGCAAGAGTTTTTAGCCGCGTGATTCAGTCTCTGTTGAACAATAAAGATGTATCTGTCAGTGCATACTCTGTACGTGCCTCTCTATTTTGCTCCTTTTCTCTCTTTGTCTCTCTCTCTCTCTCTCTCCCTTTCTTCCTTCTGCACGCTTCTTTCGTTCTTCCCGGATTATTTTCTTCATTCTCGCTCTCTTATTGCACCCTCTGTTTGCTCGTTTTGCCGGGCTCCTTTGGCGACGTTACCGATTACCTCGAGCGAAGCGGTTCTCCCGGAGAGATGCGTGACTGTCTCAGCTGAGAATACGATAAGTTACTAATAGCAAAAAAAGGGCAAGCACGAAAGGATCGGACCTTTGCTCAATTTTCGACTACAAAGCCGACTGCTTATTTCTTCAGCCCTAACACCATAAATCTATGCATTTTTCATGCATTTTTCCCATTTACGATAGCGATTAACTTTATGTAGGTAACGTCCCAGGCGTTTCGTACTGCCCTCGACCAGGACGAGGCCTTACGGAAAGTGCAGGTGAGCAGCGTCGGTAAAGTAGTAATCCCAGGGAATTCCACTGTTATCCTGCGAGCACCACATGGATAACGTAGCAGGCGCGTCCCTGTGGCCTCCCTCAGTGTGAGGACTCGAAAAAATGCGCGTGAGCGGTGTCGGTAGGGTAGGAATCCCAAAAAATTCCACTATTATCCTGCGAGCATCCCGAAGATAACCTCGCAGGTGCGTCCTCATCGGCTCACCTAGCACGGGATCTTGGGGAAAGTGCGCGCAAGCGGTATCGGTAAAGTAGGAATCCCGGGAAATTCCGCTATTATCCCGCGAGTACCATGTAGACAACGTCGCAGCCGCGTATTCGTCGCCCCCCCCCCTCCTTAGAGCGAGACCTTGGAGCAAGTGCGCGCGAGCAGTGTCGGTAAGGTAGGAATCCCAGACAAACTCCATTATTCCTCTACGAGTAAATTCACCGCTACTGAATCATGGCTTATAAATGTGAATACCCAATTGTTTTTGCATTTTCACACGAACTCAAACAAAATTTCAAAATCAACGTACGTTACCGATGATTGTCGTCGATAAAAAAAAGTTTTCGAGTCCGCGAACGAGATAATCCACCGATATTTATGGGCGCGTACGGTTCGACGATAATATCGAGTAAATAAAGTAGGTATACTCGCTCGCGAAAAGTCTTTTTCATCGCACTCTTCGATATTATAAATATTATATGTATAATACCGCATCAATTTAATTTTTCAGCGCGATATATAGTGCTTGTATCGCGTTTATACGCTATCGGACTTAAGTGATCGGACGGACGGGGAATTTATACGTCACGTTCGCAAATGTTAAGTACGCGAGTGTGTGCGCGTGCGTGAACGTAAAGGCGTGTAAATCGACGATATATGGCCGTATTACTGAAACGGACGACTTCAGTTCCATGGACCCTTTCTCTCTCTCTCTCTCTCTCTCACTTCCCTGGATATTATTTTTCGTTCTTACTTTATGGCTCCCTCATGCACGATATTAATACAGATAGTACCGATACGACACGGTGAGCACACCTGCTCATGAGCTAGAGCAATTCTCGACTCCCCATACCCAACCGAGCCCGAGAAACACTGACCATAATTTATTTCAAGCTTTGCACGTTGAGCTTGACTGCCCGGTAATATGTGCGAGTCCTCGCTGCTTTTTGCCACCTTTTTCTTGTCCTCTTCCATCTGCCCTTCTGGAGTCCCTTGGCGAAGACGTTTCTCACCGGGAGAAAATAGATTCTCCAGCACTCCACGATCCTCCAGAGGGACGATCACCCTCGGCTGTCTCTTTCATAGTAACAACGGGATTTAGAAAATGTTTGCCCCCCTCGCCCCTCCATCTATATCTTTTCATGCTTCTCAATCGTTCTTTTCCGTAGTAGCATTTTTTATTGCTTGATACTTTTAATTGATTTTGTCGTGTATTTTCATGATATGCTTATGATCCTTTCACATAAATATTATCTTTTGTTACACAAGGATTGTGATTTTTTACATGATTGTGTTTTAATTCTTTTCGTAATTTTATTACGATTCTGTTCTGACATCGTCACGATTTGGTTTTGGTTTGTTTGGGTTATGTGTTATTACGGGCGAGTATGGGTGATTTTTGAGGAAATTTTAATACGCTTTTTCGATTCGCGTTGTTGTTTGGGTTTGTTTGGGTTTTCGGATCTACGATTTAGTATAATTTAGTGGATGATTCGGTACGAACTTGAATTATGTTTATAATTTTTGCCGCTTCCTTACAGCACCATAATGATTTTATCATAATTCTTCATTACATGCTTATGATTAATTTACATAACTATTATAATTTTATTATCATATCGTTACGATTCTGTTGTACAAGGAATGTGATTTTAAAAATGATTTTGATATAATTTTGTTACGATATTGTTTGGGTTTGCTTTGGAATCTTTACGATTACGTAAAAAGCTCACATGGTTACGGTACCAATATCGTTCTAATGATATCGTGATTAAGGGGTAAGGCCACTGTAAATTTTTTGAAAAATCGATTTTTTTTTATTGGCTTAAAAAATAGTTTAAACCCTCTAGTTTAAAAATAGTTTAAATCCTTTTAACTTCTTTTTTAAATTTTTTCCAATAAAAAACTATTCGCAAAACTTTAAACGCGTTTTTCTCGAAACATGGTTTTTCAAAATGGCACGCAGCATAACTCGAACAATTTTCATTTTTTTTACTTGAAATTTTAACCAGATGTGAACATTTACATTATCTTGAGAATGTCGATCGGAATTTTCGAGAACTTTATTTATTGATTTTTTATTAACAAAAAACTTGCCGTTTTTTTCGTCAAAAATCAATTTTTTTTTCAAACGCACGCCAAATCCACAAAAATTGATACTTTTTAAAATCCGATCGACATTCTCTAGCTATAGCCCTCTAGATTAATGGTTTTTTTTTGTTCTAGATTCAAAAGTGCACCAGTGGTGCTGCGTGCCGCGGAGCCCTGGAAGCAAAACATGTCCCGGGAACATAGCTGTGGAACCGCCATTTTGTTTTTTTTTTACTGTAAAAAAATTTTATAATAAAGTTTAATGTATGCCCGATAACACCATTAAAAGTTTTTTTTCAAATACCTTCAATTTCGGGAGCAAAAAATTAGTGAAAAAACCTTTTTTTTTGGGCCGTTACAGTGGCCTTACCCCTTAATGGGCTACAATACTATGACGCCTAAAAAAGTATCTAAGTTTGACACGCGGTTTCTAGAGCATACTTATTCTTTTTCACGTGCGACTTCTAGGGCACAAATTCCTTATTTACTGGATATTAATATAAAAATGTTATGTTTATATATTCATTTATATTTAAGGGCGGGGTAATGTATTAAAATTTTTTTTCATTTTTAAAATGAATGCATAATATATCAAGAATATGGTGTTAAAATTTCAAGTCGATCGGAGTAAAATTGACGAAGTTATGAGTATTTAAGCGTCTATTGCTCCATGCCGTTCTCTTCTCTTCTGCGTTTTTCAAACCGTTTTTCTGAGACTTGACATATTTGAAGTCCGTGTGCACGATAACTCAAAATCTACTGGACCAATCGCTTTGAAATTTTGCACAGTACTTCTTCACATAATTCACCAGGTATTGTCGAGAGCTTTTTTGTTTTTTTTAATAATTACTAATTTTTCAACAACAAATTAGCCGATTTTTTTTAGCGAAAATCGGGTTTTTGGCTCCCAAGTGCTACGAAAAATCGAAAAAAAAAATCCTCCCGTCATTACCTCGAGAAACATCTCCTTTAACAAATGCATTTTGATTTTTCTGTTTCAAATGATTCTGTTGCGAGTTATGGTGCACACCGCAAACCAACTTTTTTTCGAGGCGCCTCCGGGGTTTAATTTTCACGCGCTCAATTTTGAATATTTTGCAATGCAAATTTAGGAGAATGTTGTTCAAATGTTACTTTATTATATGTAAATTTTTCAATAAATGAACACTATTCGTTACGCCAAAAAAAAATCTTAAAAACATGCCTTTTTCCGCCGAATTAACTTTACCTCGCCGTTAATTTCTCTTATCGGCAGATCCCCCCTATAGATCCTCCAGGATTATTTTATAGCGACTAGAAATGAACTCGAATCGCCCAATGATCGAAGCTTTCATCCTCGTGCAATTTAAGTAAACACTTCGAGGAACGAAGAGATGGACACCGCGAGTTTCTCGGTACGGATAATTAGATAGCCAGTGGAGACTCCTGGGAAGCTCATCGCGCGATTCCCTGCTACTTGCGTCCTCCCCCTCACGGTTCACCCTCCTCTCCTCGTTCGTCTTTTTCCCACCCCGCTGAACTTTTTATTCCACCTTCTCCTCCCCTTCCGCCGTCGTCTTGTCGTCGTTCTTCGCGAGGCTGCATTAGTGTACACTTTCTTCGGACCCTCGGTTATCTGAAGGTTTCACATCACCAAACGGCTCTCGACGCGAACCCACTACTTGCCCCGCGCGACGAGGCTAATTGATGCCACGGAGCCAATGTCCACAAGAACACGTCGAGAGTGCGCACGGCGCGGCGGCGTGTGTTTGTTTGGCCTTGTGTCTTGTTCATGCACTGCGACGAACCCAAGCAAGCGCAAATGGAGCGAAACATAAGAGCACGGACATAACCAAACAGGGCGGGATATACAAGTCGAAATGGAACGAAACGGATAAGCCCAAACGAAGCGAAATACATAAGCCTTAGCAAACTCAACTAACGAAAAACTTGCAAACCCGAACACAGGGACACATACAATCTTAAACAAACCCCAATTAAGCCAAACACACAAGCCCCACTAAATTCAAATGGATTGAAACATACCAGGCCACACTCATGAAACATACAAGGCCAAGTTCATGCAAGCCCAAATAAACTCAAATATATAAGCTAACGTGAGCCCAAACAAACCCAACCATACAAGCCAACATAAGCCTAATCAAATCCGAAGGAAGCGAAACGTAAGACCAAACATATAAGCCCAAACGAATTCAAACATACAAGACAATACAAGCCCAATCATACAAGCGAATACAAGCCCAAACACACCCAAGCATACAAGCCCAAACTAATCCAAGTCCACAAGCCTACACAAGCCTAAACAAACTCGAATGAAACTAAGCATATCAATCCAAACATATAAGCCAACATGATCCCAAACAAACCTATACGTACAAGCCAATGCATTCTCAAACATACAAGCCAATACAAACTCAAACAGACCCAAGCGTACAAGCCAACACAAGCCTAAACTCATCCGAACGAAACTAAGCATACGAACCCAAACACATAAGCTAACATGGGCCCAAAAAGCTCAAACATACAAGCCAATGCAAGCACAAATATACAAGCCAATACAAGTCCAATAATACAAGCCAATACAACCCCAAATATGCAATGCAATACAAGCCGAAACAAACCCAAGCACACAAGTCTAATCATACAAGCCAATACAAGCCAATACAAGTCAACACAAGCCTACATTATTCCAAACGAAACTAAGCACATAAACCTAAACATAAAATTCAGTACAAGCCCAAATAAAATTAAGCTTATAAGCCAATACCTGCCCAAACAAAGCCTAACATACAAGCCAATACAAGATCAATCATATCCGAACGTACAAACCCAACCAAGTCCAAACATACCAGCTAATACAAGACCAATGATATTCAACCATATCAGCTCCAACGAACGCTTCGAATCCCGATGTATGCCGCGATTCGATTCCTTCGAGATCGAGCCCCTGAACCTCGCAACGATCGGAATTCAACTACCGTTTGTCAATTTTACATTTCGATTATCGTCGGCGATGTTTAAAGTTTTTTTCCACTTCCTCGTAGAAGAAGCTTTATTTTTTTATGATATTACACCGTATTCGCATTACTCATTCGGAGAGAAGATTGATCGCTATCGATTTTTAAAAAAGTACGTCTCAGCATTTTAACACGAGGCCGTGAACGTTCGGTCTTCATTACTAAATACTCGTGTATTTAGGAAATGTGGAATGTAGAAAAAATGTTCGGACCAAACTGGCGGAATGAAAAAAGTGGTTCTCCCCCCCCCCCCCCTCTCACTATCCTAATACCATACAGGTGATGGAGGTATACATAGATATATATGCATATAGCGAAGACGAGAACGTAGCTAAGAGCCAGATATGAAGCCGGCTATGGAAGAGCCGCCATTATGGTTGCGTTCTTCTCTTTTTTTCTCGGCTGCGCCCGAGGCAGCATCTTAACAACTTAATTTCTGACGATAGAAAGAGGGAGCGAGATGGTCAGAAGCGACCAAGTGAGGGAGAAACGCCTCGTTCTCTCTCGCTTTCTTTCCTTCTCTTTGAGCCTTCCTGAGAACCGTGCGCGAGAGAGAAACCGGAAAAAAAAAGAAGACAAGAATCGCCAGTGGAGAAAGACAGAACGAAATGTAAACCGCTCGCAGTGCTTTATCTTTTTTTTCAATCTTTTTATATATATATATTTTTTTTACTAATTTCTGTCGCTTGCGTTTCTTCTTTCTCTGAATGGCCTGGCCTCGTCTGTTCTTCTTTATCTTACTTCCCAACGTTCTTTCTACACCTCTTTTCCCCTTCGCCAACCAGCTCTTTCTCGGTCGCTCTTATTGCCTTTTTTCCACAGCTGGCACTTCTTGAACGAGGAATAAAAAGTTGCGGATTGCGCACAAGTGAATTCGCATCGTCCGCCGGCAATTCTGCAAAGTTAACTCTGTGCTTGGATCGTAATGACATTGGCACTGCAAGTACGAAGGGTTGTTTTCTGTTTAAAAATCAATTAGGAGCAAGGGACAAGAAGATTGTTTTCTACGTATAATAGATATAATAGTAACGTCAAAAGAACTTTTACAGACAAAGATTTATAGACTTCCAATCAATTGAAACATAGCTCAAAGTAATGAATAAGAATCTCCCGAAAATATGAGATGATATACATTTTTTAATTATTTCTTGTGACAAACCTTCATTTGCCATGTAAAGGATCGGTCGCAACGAAATTGTAGATTCTTCCGCGGCGCCGTTTCGAGCTAGTCCGTTGGCGAGCCACGCAAGCCTCTTATACAGGCAGGAATGCGTCACTCCGCTTACGCGAGAGCATTCTGCTCGTAGCCACCCAGCGGCGAATTGGCGAAGGTCGGTGTACTTCACCTCGAAATAATTATTAGGTGTACAAATAAGTTTTAGGACAGTTTTCAAAAAATTCAAAATTTATTAAAAAAGAAGTAAAACACCGTTATTCATC
Source organism: Ophion obscuratus (assembly GCA_964007375.1). NCBI lineage: Eukaryota > Metazoa > Arthropoda > Insecta > Hymenoptera > Ichneumonidae > Ophion > Ophion obscuratus. The sequence goes on from OZ023318.1 coordinate 3,911,536, forward strand.
GAAGTAATCTCCATCGCACTGAATGATCTTCAGCCATCTCTCAGGTAACTCGCGGATGCCTTTCGCAAAGAAACTTTTGTCTTGCGAGGTGAGAAATTTAGCGACCCATTTTTCCACTTCTTCAAATGTTTTGAATCGCACGTCAGACAAATCGTTCTGCATTTTCCGGAATAAATGATAATCGGATGGGGCTAAGTCTGGTGAATACGCCGGGTGTGGTACAGCTTCCCATCCAAGCGCTAGTAACGTATCCTTGACCGGTTTACCCACATGAGGCCGCGCGTTGTCATGGAGCAGTTTTACTGGACGTTTTCCTTTACCAGAAAATGGACGTTTCTTCTCAATTTCTTGATTCACTTGCATCAATTGATGACAATAGCGATCGGTAGTAACTGTTTGACCAGGTTTGAGAAGTTCATAATACAGTACGCTTTTCATATCCCACCATATGCACAGCATGACTTTGTTACAATGAACATTGCGCTTTGGCGTGGATGTTGTCGGCTCGCCGGGGTCAACCCAATGATATTTGCGTTTCGGATTATCAAAATAAATCCACTTTTCATCGCCGGTCACAATTTTCCACAAGAAAGACTTTCTATGTTGCTTGTTGTAAAGACTCACACAAATGTTAAGACGGCTGTTTTTATTTTCTTGAGTCAGAAAGTGTGGTACCCACTTTGTTACTTTTCGAATCTTACCCATTGCTTTTAAACGATAAAAAACAGTTTGTTGAGTTACTCCAAGCTGTTCCGAAAGTTGTTTCTCCGTCTGACAAGAGTTTTCATCCAGCAACGCTTGCAGTTCCTGATCGTCCACCTTTACAGGAGGCCCCGTGCGTTCACGGTCACTAACGTCGAAATCACCTTCTTTGAATCGCTTATACCAATACTCACATGTACTTTTAGATACAATGTTGTCTCCAAGAACAGAACATATCGATTCACACGCTTTCCTAACACTTTTTCCTTGATGGAATTCATAGCGAATGCAGTGTCTAATAAATAGCTTATCGGTCTGCATGTTTAATTTACAGAATTTATAGGTTATGTTTATGACTCCTTTACGTTTCGATACTACATATCAAGCGCCATCTATGATAAGTGAGCGGGACCTTTCAATTAATTTAGAATAGCTGTTATGATACAAAATCGAAGTGTCCTAAAACTTATTTGTACACCTAATATTTTCATCACAAACCCGAGCAATTTGCGTCGATGCTCGCGTTCTTTCATCGGAATTCGATATTGGTCGGAGCTTGAAAAATTCCTCCGTGGTACTAAAAATTCTTAAAAACTTTAAATTCGCGCTGCAAGAGTGTCACGAGATTCTACCATGTTTTGCAATCTTCGCAACCACGATAGAAAAAAGAGAACAGAAAGAAAAATATATCTTCACGGTCCGACCAGCCTTGACAATGCGGCGCATCTTCCGTTCCGGCGAAGTGTGTGCTCATTGGTTCCTTTCGACATGGGTACACAAAGCAACTCCGTGGCGCAGGTGTTGTCACGCAGCTTTCGGTTATACAGAAGAGGAACGAGTGTTCCGCCTTTGTGCGCTTGCGACCGCAGAAGCAAAAACATCATCATCGCCGTCGCCACAATCGTCCTGAGCGTCGTGAATGATGCGACGAAAAATCAGATTCTTCGGCTTATTGAACGCAGAAAGAAACATACGAGTATCTCGCTCTTTCTCTCTCTCCCTCTCTCCCCTCGCTCTATCTCTCTCTATACTGAAATAAAATAATTTTAACCTATAAAAATCTTGAACAAAATGCAACATATTATAGTACGGGGGGGGGGGGGGGGGTAGGCAGCCGAACATAAGCGAATTTTCTAGATTTTTTGTGTCGTACCTATTTATCCTACTTAATTGACATTTTGTGTATATATTATTACATCTTTTGATTTTCCGACTATTAAAAAATGGCTGCTGCCTTGTCTCAAAGACGGTTGCGGCCTGAGATGTTCTACGGCGTATACCCTAGCGCCTGATGCATCGATCTAAAACATCAGGGCCAACAAATTCTAGATTTTGAAGACCCACGTGTGAACCTAAAAATGCAAAGTAAAGTGAAAACTCGAAAAGTTGTATGTGTTTGAAGAAATGTTTTATTTTTCATGAAATGTTTACTATAGTAGGGGAAGTAGGGGCAAGATGATAACGCTAAGTTCATGTTGAAATAAAACAATACATATATGAGTCAGTTAAGGAGGTACGATGATTGGAGCGAGTTCAAGATAAAAGCCCGATTTTTTTTATAGCATTGTCGAGACCTTCGTTCATGCGTATGCGGAGTTTCCACAAGATTTACCGTACACTTTCCGAGTTGTTAATTGTTAAAGTTGGTGAATTAGTCACACGTAGACGACAAAATGTGACTGTCCTCTCATATATCGATTTTTTTGTGCTACTTGGAGCCAAGAAATACGTAAAAAAAACGGATGGTTGCGTTCGTTGAATCTTTGTGACGTAACAGCAGCCATCTTGCTCGACGTGTGGCAGCGCCGGATACCCGCGCAAATTTGATTCGTCTATCGGATATTTTCAACGCGAATTAAAAAAATGATTATGCGAAGCCGTACATTTTTTAATGGATTATAAAGGGCCTTTCGTCGATATTTACTTGAAGTTGTTTTACGTACAGCAAAGGCATCTAAATTTTTCTGGCGACGTGCACCTATACAACGCATCTATATATAAATTCAGCATGGGAGAACCGTCATTTAAAATAAACGTTCCTTTTTATACCTGCAAATATTGTGAAAATTTGGAAAGGGAAAAATAACACAACATTCGATGAAATATGTTTTGACTTTGGACAGATTGGACATTGGAAATTGAGGTTAACGTCAACGCGACGTTTTTCATTTGCATTCGCAATATCAGCTTTTCATTCTCTAATTCTCGTCCGACAGAATCTACCTTTGTCTCTAAACTAGACTTCAGGTACAATCCTGTTACTCTCTTGATAAAATTCTACAGTACTTATTTTCATTCTCCATGTTTACCGGCTACAAAAAATAATAAGCCGAGCGCGTGGGACCGATGACAGCTATCGAAAATGCGACGATGCTAAACGTCGACGATATGGCGTACTACTGAAGTCGAGTAGTAGATTATTACGTTTTTTTCTCATATTATAAAAATAATAGGAACCTCGAAATCCAATACTTAAAAAATATTTCTCGAAAAATAGGCCATATACATATATTTAAAACGTGGCGGTATTGCGGCGTGAAATAGACTCTAAGTTTACTAGCATGGTCATCACCGTACCTCCTTAACTTGAATTATTTTTTAAACTAAACATCATTTATTAATCTTTTAATTTTCGAACCAAAAAAAACGGTCTTTCTGATTTATACCATACAATCAGGGTTGCAAATAATGCATTACTCTTTGTAATGCATTAGCGTTTTCATTACTCATTACTTTACATTTGGTGGTGACAAAAATGTCATTACCCATTACATTACATTCAGTAATGTAACAAATTTCCATGACTCTTGCATTACATTTTGTAATGTAAACAATTTGCCATTGCTTATTACATTGGATTTTGTAATGTAAGAAATTTCGTCATTACATTACACTTTGTAATGTGAAATATTTTCATTACCTATTACATTGTAATGGGTAAAGGAATTTGTTTACATTACATAATGTAATGTAAAGAGTAATCGATTTGCTTTGCATTACATATTTTTTCCAATACAAAATATAAGGTAATGAGTAATGGAATTTTTTCACATTACTAATGCATTGCAATGTAAAAAATCCCCATTACTCATTACAATGTAGTGAGGATTATTATTTGTTTCCCATTAGGAGCAGCGGTTTTTGTACTCGATCGATCTGACATGATGGGAAACGAATAATAATCCATATTACCTTGGAGATTTTTTGCATCACATTAGTAATGTGAACAAATTCCATTACTCACTACCACATATTTTTTCATGTAAACAAATTCCATTTCTCATTACATTAAATTTTGTAATGTAAAAAATGTCCATTAGTCATTACATTACACTTTGTAATGTAAAAAAAAATCCATTACCTATTACAGTGTAATGTGCAATGGAATTTTTTGTCATTACACATTACATTGCATTTGGTAATGAAATTTTTTTACAATACAAAGGATAACGTAATGAGTAATGGAAATTGTTTACATTACAAAATATAATGTGATGAAAAATTGCATTTTTGTACATTTCTGAATGTAATGTAGTGGGTAATGAAATATTTTTTCATTACCCATTAAAAAAGTAATGAATAATGCATTACTTTTTCATTACAAATTTCGCAACCCTGCATACAATATATATTTTTAATTAACCTTTTATTTTTCCTATCTCACCCCGTATGCGGGGCAAGATGAAACAGCGCAGGGAGAATGATGGGACACAAATTATTAACATCTTTCCCATATAAAAGTAATTTCATTCTCAGTACCAGAAATTTGATAAGCCAATCGTCTAAGTTCTGTAGGATTAGTTCGAATAATCTTGCTTACATATCATTTTCATCATTTATAAGTTCTTTTTCTTCCCCTGGTAGAAACACCGGTTGAAGAGGAACCAAATGCTTTACTAGTTTCATTTCACCCCTTATAACGTAAATAGTGGTACGTTGTAAAATATTGCGGCTTTGCGATAAGCTTGTATTCATCTTGCCCCATTAGACGATTAACGAATTAACCAAAAATCACGTAATAACCTTGAAAATTTGAGACAAAACGTTCTTATTATATTAATAATTGGTACTTCCATTGTGTTTATCTACAGGTCTCTAATTAAGGGGTGAGATGCATTTCGAAATTTAAAAAAAAAACGATTTTTTTTAAAATTTTCTTGAAGTAAAATGTTTCGAAAATATTCCCTGCAAATTTCAAGCCAATTCTATGAATAGTTTCCGGGATATCCCACAATTAGTGAAGGGGCGTTGGGTCCCCATGGCAGGTAGCGGCTGACAAACGTGTAAACGATAATACCCGGGGAGGCAGAATGCTTCGAAGACAACAACAAATTGATATTTTGGACGCTTCCACATCGGCAGAAGCCCTATTGTATGGGCCAGGAATTGATGATTCGATGGAAGTAATTTTTCAATTAGTATTTCTATACATAAATCAAGTGTAAAATTGGAAAATTCTTTCAGAAATTTTCAAAAATTTATTATTCAAAAACTATGGACTTTAGCAAAATTTTATAAGGAATACTTACGTTTTAAAATTGCACGAAATGTTTTAAAAAAACATTTCAAAAACATGAAAAACATGTTCCATCCTGAAAAACGTTAATTTTTTGCAAAATTGTTTTAACCATTGGCTACAAACAATTGAATGCTCGACTTTTTGGCAAAAAATTGTGATATTCGGATTCAGCGGATCAAAATGCATAAAAAAGTTTAGCTTCATCCATCCAGCTCAAAACTTTACGAACATATAATACCGTATCCACATCGAAAATCTTTAAGGGGTAAGGCCACTGTAACGGCCCAAAAAAAAAGGTTTTTTCACTAATTTTTTGCTCCCGAAATTGAAGGTATTTGAAAAAAAACTTTTAATGGTGTTATCGGGCATACATTAAACTTTATTATAAAATTTTTTTACAGTAAAAAAAAAAAACAAAATGGCGGTTCCACAGCTATCTTCCCGGGACATGTTTTGCTTCCAGGGCTCCGCGGCACGCAGCACCACTGGTGCACTTTTGAATCTAGAACAAAAAAAAACCATTAATCTAGAGGGCTATAGCTAGAGAATGTCGATCGGATTTTAAAAAGTATCAATTTTTGTGGATTTGGCGTGCGTTTGAAAAAAAAAATTGATTTTTGACGAAAAAAACGGCAAGTTTTTTGTTAATAAAAAATCAATAAATAAAGTTCTTGAAAATTCCGATCGACATTCTCAAGATAATGTAAATGTTCACATCTGGTTAAAATTTCAAGTAAAAAAAAATGAAAATTGTTCGAGTTATGCTGCGTGCCATTTTGAAAAACCATGTTTCGAGAAAAACGCGTTTAAAGTTTTGCGAATAGTTTGTTTGGGTTTGTTTGGGTTTGTTTGGGTCGCACAGGACCTTTTTTTTCTTATTCTAGAGGGCTTAAACTATTTTTTAAGCCAATAAAAAAAAATCGATTTTTCAAAAAATTTACAGTGGCCTTACCCCTTAAACGCGTTTTTCTCGAAACTATGTTTTTCAAGTCGATCACCACTATAATTCAAAAACTACTCGATGGATTTTGATGAAATTTGGCGTGGTTATTGATAGCATTAAAAAGTAGTCCTTAATCGAAGGATTTTCATTTTTGTTGAAAATTAAACATTTTTTTAACAATAAGCGAGCCATTTTTTGGTCGAAAATCGAAAGTTATCTGTCAGAAGCCGCCATTTTCTTAATAAAAAACTTGGATTAAGGATTAGATTTATTATTAAACTATTGATTTTTTTTGGTTGTTTTTTTTATTTCAGATGATCCAGTAAAATTTTATGATGGTCACCGCAAAGTACTACATGCCGAAGGGGGTCCGACAAAGATGGCGATATTTTTATAAATAATCAATATTTTTCTTTGAAAATTTGTACAAGTCAAGTTGAAATATAACATAAAAAGTCTGTGTAACCACTTTTGTAAAGCAAACTTAATTACTATTAAAAAAAATATATTGAAAATGCTCATTTTTTCACGCCTCTGACTGCATCTCACCCCTTAATATCAGCAACTCGAATGAACTGAAAAGATGTTAAACTTTACCGAAAATTAGATCGTTTTGGCAAAAAATCGATATTGTTTTCTCACCCGAGATGCGTGCTTCCGCCACACGTGATACTTTGACACTCATTCACCTCATCGCCAACCCTCCAAACTCCAACGGGAGCCTGTTACCCCGCGTATTCGTCTTGCCCCGATTTCTCCTATTTATTAATTTAAAAAAGTAATTTTTATGAATACTTTTGACGGATCTTTAGATTCTCACAGACGGTAATTCTGTCATCGAAAAGTGGGCGAAATTTCAAATAATTGTCACTAAATGACTTACCGATTAATCTGCGATCGCAGGGCCATTAAGAGGCCTGCGGTAGAATTTCCGTGAGTTTTGCCATTCGTATCGCAACCTTCGTCGAAGGAGCACGGCCATGAACTGCAAAACCGGAGTCCATATTTGCGTTTATTTATTACTGAAGTGCACCAAAAAATATAAGCGCAAGCAGTATTGGGTACATCAAATAACTGCATTGAGACCTGTCAAGGGTTAAAAAAAAAACAAGGTATGATGGTTTGTGTTTGTAACCAAAAACATTTTTCACGGCTTTTCGAGCACTACTGCGGGGCGATCTGCGGATTTTTTTCCGTTGTGCGCGGGGTCTCATATGAGCCCATAGGGTGCAAAATTTCCGTGCGGAGACGCACCGCAACAAATCTCTAGCAAACCACAGAATTTAAGGGAGCTTTCCAGTGTGACAGCCCGAAAAATCGCTGTTTTTCGCGATTTTTTTTTTTTTAAAGAAAAAATAATCTAATCGGTCTGGTTTTTTTTTGTATATTAATTGGGTATTGAAGAATACAAAACAATTTTTTAAAGATCGATTTATTTATTAATTAATATCTATAAAAATGATGAAACAATTGTTGCAGAAAATGCACTTGGATGTGGTGTCCACGTTGGGGGTCACAATTTTGATCTGAAACAAAAAACACAAAAAGATTATTGATCGGTATATAATTGGCTTTCATGCTATGGAGGCTTTTTTTTTTTTTGCAAAAATGGCGCCGGTTTGAACAAAAAGTATCGATTTTAGCATTTTTTTTGACAGTTTTTTTTACAAAAAAATAGGAAGATGTCAAAAAAAAAAAGCTTCCATAGCACGATAAACAATGACGTTAAGAATATTGTGTAAAAAATTCAACTCGATAGCTTTAAAACTCTGCCCTCCAAGTTGGACACCGTTTTGAAAAATGCTGTTTCGAGAAAAACGCGTTCAAAGTTTCAAGTGAGGAAATTTTAGGTAAATCGTTTACTTACGGTCAATAAGCGATGCCAGGAAGCGATTCGGAAGAGTGTATACTATTCGATAAAGCAAAAAAAAAAATCGATTTTTTGAAAATTTCACACTGGAAAGCTCCCTTAAGTCCGCATGCGATTTTTTCTCGCAGTGCGCGCGCTTCCACTGTGGTTCATACTTCGCAGATTTTGCGAAAAAATATCGCACGGAACTTCACCGCAGTACGCGGTAGGCTTTAGGCCTACCCAAAATTGAGCCCAGTAAACATTGAGGTATCTTTTCATGTATATTTGAAACGTATAAAAAAAAATGTTTCAAGTAAAACAATAAATGACTGCAGATTTATCAGCCTATTCCACATGCATCTTGCCACTGCAGTCCCCAATTGGCGGGAAAAATGCCGCTCGTAATTCTTAACTGAACCAAATAAACCAATAAAACTTTCAATTGTCATATATTTTGCTTCTGGGTGAATTAAGAAAAAGCTGAAAAAAAATCGCGAAGTTATAACTTTTTTCACGTGTGAAAAAAAATCTGTTAAAAAAACACTTTAAAGTGCTATGAAAATGATTTAAAAAGACTTTTTTATCGACTCTTCATTAATTCACTTTAACCCATTAACGCCCAAGAATCGCGATTTTTTCCTTCATTTTCAAGCCAGATTTTAATTATATAAAAAAAATCATAAAAAATGCAGAGATACGTTCCCTAGTATTTTCGGGGGTGCTCTTTCAGAATCTGGGGTCAAAATCGGGTTTTGTCCATTAGGAAAAAAAATATGGCGGCTTTTAAACAAACAAAAACAGGAAAAATCGATGGCACGTTTTTTCAAAATTTTTTTTCACCTCGAAGCCGTTGAAATGTCCGGTTTTTTTTCAACCATGGGTGCATAGAATAGTGACGATTGAACAATCAATTTTTTTAATTCGTCGTTGTCAACATTTTCACCCCCAAAATGGCGCTTTTCACCCCGAGTGCCACGTTTTATCCGATTCAAATGAACTTTTGCATTTGTGTCCACCATATTGGATCCGCCATTTTGAATTTCGAAATTTTGAGAGCATAATCATAATCAGCGACCTCGAAAACCCCCGAGTGCCACGTTTTATCCAATGCAAATGAACTTTGGCATTTGTGTCCGCCATATTGGATCGGCCATTTTGAATTTCGGAATTTTGAGAACAGAATCGTAATCAGCGACCTTAAAAACCTCTGAGTACCAATTTTCGTCCAAATCCAACTACTTTTCATTTGGGACACCGAGCGTAAAATTTTTCGTGTCACTCAGGGGGTGAAAAGCGCCATTTTGGGGGTGAAAATGTTGACAACGACGAATTAAAAAAATTGATTGTTCAATCGTCACTATTCTATGCACCTATGGTTGAAAAAAACCGGACTTTTCAACGGCTTCGAGGTGAAAAAAAATTTTGAAAAAAAAAATGTCACCGATTTTTCCTGTTTTTTTTTGTTTAAAAGCCGCCATATTTTTTTTCCTAATGGACAAAACCCGATTTTGACCCCAGATTCTGAAAGAGCACCCTCGAAAATACTAGGGAACGTATCTCTTCATTTTTTATGATTTTTTTAATATAATAAAAATCTGGCTTGAAAATGAAGGAAAAAATCGCGATTCTTGGGCATTAATGGGTTAAAGAGATTTTTATAGTGAAGAAAATCAACTTTGGTTTGATTCAATAGGTCGTGTAGTTTTTTTTTGCTATCACGCCCGCCAATTTGGAAAAATCGTGAAAATGAAAACTGGAGAAAACGTGCTTCAAAGTTTACAATAGGAGGAAATATCAATGTGAAATATCAATCGCTTCTCTGCTCTTGGCCTTGTAACTTCGAAAATAGTTACGATTGTCCTCTGTAACTTTGTAAATATATTCTTGGTAAGTTCTTGGTAAGAATCTATCGATTCAGGCAATTAAAAAAAAAACGATTTTTCGGACCTTCTAATTCAGGCTCCGGCCGTAACTATCAGCAATGTTTTTTCATTCATCAGAAAATAATAGCATCTGCAACAAAAATAACTAAGTAATAATAAAATAACTAAGAATCATATTGTAACACATTCAGTCCACTTAAGGAGGTTGGAGCGTTAGCCACAATCCAAGGTTAAATTTCATGAAAAATACATGTTATTGTTTAGACTATACCGAGTCTTTACGAATTTTTTGAACTTTTTCCACCACCAAACACCAGAGATAAAAAATAGTTTAATTTATCTCATTTAACGTGCGGTTAGATGGGCAAGACTTTCACACTAAAGGTTATGTAATTTTTTTTTGTTATTTAGCACCGAGATAAACCATTTCTAACAACGGATTAACGCAAAGTAAACCTTTGTAAACATTTAGAAAAAAAAATTCTCATCTTGCCCATCGTAAACCATGGGCCAATAAGCTCGTGACGTAGATATAAACTGGCATAATTATAAATTACTCTAAATTTCATTGGGAATTGTATAAACCATTCGTTGTTGTAGTTTTTTCATAATAATCCTCGATAATGTTATACTTTTTCAAGTTTGTAGTAATACAAAAGTTTTTCTACTTTACGTAATAAAAATATTAAAAGGCATAATTTTGCTTTTTAATGATATATTAGGTGTACAAATAAATTTTAGGACACTTCGATTTTGCATCATAACAGCTATTCTAAATTAATTCAAAGGTCCCGCTCACTTATCATAGATGGCGCTTGATATGTAGTATCGAAACGTAAAGGAGTCATAAACATAACCTATAAATTCTGTAAATTAAACATGCAGACCGATAAGCTATTTATTAGACACTGCATTCGCTATGAATTCCATCAAGGAAAAAGTGTTAGGAAAGCGTGTGAATCGATATGTTCTGTTCTTGGAGACAACATTGTATCTAAAAGTACATGTGAGTATTGGTATAAGCGATTCAAAGAAGGTGATTTCGACGTTAGTGACCGTGAACGCACGGGGCCTCCTGTAAAGGTGGACGATCAGGAACTGCAAGCGTTGCTGGATGAAAACTCTTGTCAGACGGAGAAACAACTTTCGGAACAGCTTGGAGTAACTCAACAAACTGTTTCTTATCGTTTAAAAGCAATGGGTAAGACTCGAAAAGGAACAAAGTGGGTACCACACTTTCTGACTCAAGAAAATAAAAACAGCCGTCTTGACATTTGTGTGAGTCTTTACAACAAGCAACATAGAAAGTCTTTTTTGTGGAAAATTGTGACCGGCGATGAAAAGTGGATTTATTTTGATAATCCGAAACGCAAATATCATTGGGTTGACCCCGGCGAGCCGACAACATCCACGCCAAAGCGCAATGTTCATTGTAACAAAGTCATGCTGTGCATATGGTGGGATATGAAGAGCGTACTGTATTATGAACTTCTCAAACCTGGTCAAACAGTTACTACCGATCGCTATTGTCATCAATTGATGCAAGTGAATCAAGAAATTGAGAAGAAACGTCAATTTTCTGGTAAAGGAAAACGTCCAGTAAAACTGCTCCATGACAACGCGCGGCCTCATGTGGGTAAACCGGTCAAGGATACGTTACTAGCGCTTGGATGGGAAGCTGTACCACACCCGGCGTATTCGCCAGACTTAGCCCCATCCGATTATCATTTATTCCGGAAAATGCAGAACGATTTGTCTGACGTGCGATTCAAAACATTTGAAGAAGTGGAAAAATGGGTCGCTAAATTCCTCACCTCGCAAGACAAAAGTTTCTTCGCGAAAGGCATCCGCGAGTTACCTGAGAGATGGCTGAAGGTCATTCAGTGCGATGGAGATTACTTCGATGAATAACTGTGTTTTACTTCTTTTTTAATAAATCTTGAATTTTTTGAAAACTGTCCTAAAACTTATTTGTACACCTAATATTTTTTACTAATAGCATATACAGAATGAATCTGTACCTCGTATGCATTTTTTTGAGGTTCATTGAAAAAAAAAATTAATAAACCGTCATTTGACTTAACTGAAACACTCCAACCTCCTTAAACGTTCAATAATTTCAGAAAGAAGAATCTGAAGAAGAAGAATCTGGCAGTGAAACGCAAGATGAGACACTCAGAGAAGAAAAAGCGATATAACAAAATCAAAGAGTTGAACGTGTCCTCGACGAACAAATACCAGCCAAAGATATCTCGGATAAAGTAGATAATATAGAGTTCAAGTCATCGATAAAAAATGTCCAATTGAACAGACTTACAAAAGCACTTGGGTATCTCGAAGAAGCAACTGCAGCTGCGAAGCAGAAAAAAAACATCAATGTAGTCTTTTCGGAGAATACATTGTAGAAAAATTGCGCACGTTTGACGCTCGTGCTCGTGCTCGTACTGTTGCACAACATCGAATGAGCAACGTCCCATTCGAGTTAGAAATGATTGCATATCAGCATCCGCAAACTCCACACAGACAATCTTCTCTTCCCATTCATCTTTCCCTAGGAAATTTGTATCAATTACTTGCTCCACATAGCCAGATTCAAACACAATCTGGTTACAGCGACCAATTTTATCGAACAGCAATTTCTACAAGTTGTTCTCAACCTCCCTCGCACACTGAGGGAAAAAAATCATTGGTGTTATTGAATGAAATTTCGTTGATTCAATTGTAAAATTGTTGGTGTAAATAATCGGATTTATTAGTCCAAACAAAACGCTATTGATTTCAATAACATGATAATATTAAAAGTTTTTTTTTTCATTCAAAGGATAGATTGTTAGCCGAGAACAATATATTATTGAAAGTGTCTACAAAATTATGCCGACAAATTATATAGTTTTGAATGCATTTTCTGCAACGAACAAAAAAAGCATTTCAATTCACAACATGAATATTGTTGATTAGGGTACACAAGAAAAATTGAATTTTGCTCGTTTGATTCAGATAAAATTTCTATCGAGTAAATATGTTATTTTTTTTCACCATATCCGAAATTGATTTTCAAGTACATTATTCGTTAAAATATTAGTATTTTATTTGGATTGAAAAATATTAAGCAACTGTCTGAATTGGTAAAAAAATTATGCGAAAGTGAAATTTGTTTCTTGCACACGTGGTTGAAAAAATTGAACCAAATCGTAGCCGTGCGCCACTGAAATTATAGGTGTGAGGAAACCGGTAGTTCTCGGAGTAACCGCTAGAAGCCGCACCCGCGCTCGTTTCTCGTAAGCGTAGTGCGGGACGAAAATCTACTTGAACGCTAGAGAAACTCTAAAGAGTATCGCTTCTTGGCCTGTGGCTAAGATCAAAATGTAGTATCTGTTTTTATCAGTTGAATATCTGATATTCTCTCCATGGATATTCCATTGGATATCTCATATTCTCATCCACTATGATCGTAAATGATCATTCCAATGCTCAACTTTGATTTAGGATTTTAAAAAATTGAAAAACTTTCAATTTTCTAAAATAAAACGATGTCGATTAAACACTTTATTCTCACAATTCTATCCTATTCCAAAGAACTGCATGCGATTTTTCAAATATTTTCAGCAATTCTCGTAAGAGTACTACTGTGTCCAAAAAATAAGGTGACATTTGAATTTAAACTGCGCGCGTCGAAGGATTTGGAGAATTATTTTTTTTAGGCTGGTAGTACTGTCAGTGACATCTATGTCAAATTTACATGTCAAAATATTCATTAGTGTTTGAGATACGCGTCGTTTTGTGAGCTGCTAAAAGTGAGTTTTTCGTTTTTTGCGATGTCGAAATTTGTTGAGCAAAGAATTTGCATTAAGGGGTAAGGCCACTGTAAATTTTTTGAAAAATCGATTTTTTTTATTGGCTTAAAAAATAGTTTAAACCCTCTAGTTTAAAAATAGTTTAAATCCTTTTAACTTCTTTTTAAAATTTTTTCCAATAAAAAACTATTTGCAAAACTTTAAACGCGTTTTTCTCGAAACATGGTTTTTCAAAATGGCACGCAGCATAACTCGAACAATTTTCATTTTTTTTACTTGAAATTTTAACCAGATGTGAACATTTACATTATCTTGAGAATGTCGATCGGAATTTTCAAGAACTTTATTTATTGATTTTTTATTAACAAAAAACTTGCCGTTTTTTTCGTCAAAAATCAATTTTTTTTTTCAAACGCACGCCAAATCCACAAAAATTGATACTTTTTAAAATCCGATCGACATTCTCTAGCTATAGCCCTCTAGATTAATGGTTTTTTTTTTGTTCTAGATTCAAAAGTGCACCAGTGGTGCTGCGTGCCGCGGAGCCCTGGAAGCAAAACATGTCCCGGGAAGATAGCTGTGGAACCGCCATTTTGTTTTTTTTTTACTGTAAAAAAATTTTATAATAAAGTTTAATGTATGCCCGATAACACCATTAAAAGTTTTTTTTCAAATACCTTCAATTTCGGGAGCAAAAAATTAGTGAAAAAACCTTTTTTTTTGGGCCGTTACAGTGGCCTTACTCCTTAAATTTTGTTTGCGGAATCAATTTTCTGCTGCGGATACGTTGAGGATGGTGCAGAAAGCCTTTGGTGATGAGGCTATGTCTAAAAAAAATGTTTACAAGTGGTATAGTGAGTTCCAAGCCGGCCGTGAACGTGTCGAAGACGAAGAGCGTCCTGGGCGACCATCAACCTCAACCGACGAATCTCACGTCCAACAAATCAAAGATTTGGTGTTGAAAAACCGTCGATTAACGATTAGAGACCTTGCTGATGAGGTTGGCATATCGAAAGGCTCGGTCAATACCATTTTAAAGGATGTTTTGGGCCTCAAGCGCGTCAAATCTCGACTGGTACCGAAAACATTGAATTTTTTGGAAAAAAGGCGTCGCGTTGAAGTGTGTGAAACGATGCTTTCTGACTATCAGGACAAAATGGAACGCATGATCACTGGAGACGAGACTTGAATCTATGCTTACGACCCCGAAACAACCGATCAATCGAGCGAATATCGTGCCAAAGGAGAGCCGAAACCAAAAAAATCGCGCCGAAGTCGCTCAAAAATCAAGGTCATGTTGACTGTTTTCTTCGATTATCGTGGTGTTGTGCATTATGAATTCCTTCCGCCGGGCCAAACAGTCAACAAGGAATATTATTTGAACCTTATGCGTCGTTTGCGTAACGCTATCCGCCTAAAAAGGCCGGAATTGTGGAAAGACAATTCTTGGTTTTTACACCACGATAATGCACCATCCCATACTGCACTCGTAATTCGTGATCATTTCGCCAAAAACTCAACCCATATCGTTCCGCAACCACCGTATTCACCTGATCTGGCGCCGTGCGACTTCTGGCTGTTCAGCAAGCTCAAAAGATCGCTCCGGGGATACCGTTTTGATACGATAGAGGAGATTCAAGCCGCAGCGAAGACGGAACTGAAGGCCATCCCGGAAAGTGACTACAATCAGTGTTTCGAAGATTGGAAAATCCATCGTTCATCCATGGTTCATCGAATATTATATTTTCTCCTACTAGAGACTAAATGCGTTGCTACAGGTGACACCTGTACTTTGTGGCAAAAAAATACCATTATCTCGAATCCATATTGTTGATATTTCAATCATGATATACACTCGCCTCTATCTCATACTAGTTGCATGATATTTCACTTTTGATATTGTACGGAGTACGAAAATGTTACGTCTCATGAAATATTCGTCTCGATGTAGTAAAGAAATAATTCTGAGACTGCTTTTCGAAAAACTGTGTCTTTTTTCATATTTTATCTTTGATGGAATTGAGAATGAAATTAAAATCACTGTCAGACATTCTCTTGATGTTCTTAAATTTGGCACTTTCTTTTCAATTAAAAGATAATTTAAAATCAAGGTTTTCATTTCTATTTTTTTTATTTTATATATAGCTGTAATGACCACCAATGTATTTAATTTATCAATTTTTTTCTACAATGAATGTAAATATAACTAAGAAGCTGGCACAAGCAATCACAACATTTTCGTCACCCATTTTCGTACGGCCAGAATCACGCTCGTCGTCCTTAGAATAGACGGGAGCACTTCCGAACACTTGCCTCGCGTTGCCTCGTACGTCCTTAAGCAACGGCCTACCTTATTCGCGTGGGTGCTCAAGTCTGTACCCGGCGTAGGAGAGCGTAACAGTTTAGAAACTGGAAACATATGATTTTCGACAATTTTGTATAGAGACCTAGTTGATAGAACGCACTTCAAGTACATTTACACATTTTCGTGAAGCCGGCAACATCAAGCCAACAGTTATACATGGCTCTCGTGATGTCCGTCGCTTTTATTTTCAATCGCTGCCACGTGTGGCGCTAGTAGTCGTCTGCTCGATAACTATATATACACATATATATATATATATATATATATATATATATATATATATATATATATATATATATATATATATATATATATTTATATGCTCTGTGTATGATCTGTGAACCGGCCGAACCCACCGAACGCATATAATATTGTTGCATTCGAGTTGTGACAAAAATTTGACCAAGCCACAAGTCACAACGACAACTATAAAACGCGTAAAACGCTCCAAATACACCAAAAAAGTTATTATTATATCGAGTATAGAACGCGCATGCGTAAAAGAAGCCGAGCAGAGGACTACTAGCGCCACGAAGTGGGCTGTAGCGCAATTAAACATCCCGGACGACACGCGGATATTTTATTACTGTAGGAATAGTACACAGTGTCATGGGGCAGGCCGAGGCCGCACGAGCATGCAAGTGTGGACGCTGTTTCGAGTTAGGGTGACACAAAATTGTACCCAAGGGTGGCACAAATTTGAGCTATATTTTTTTTCCTTTTCCACACTATACAATTATCTTCTTTGAGGGGAGGGTAGGGGTTTGCACTTTTGAAAAATCGATTCTTTTGTCTTTTCTTATAGTTAAAAATTTTCAAGAATATAATCCCGAAATTTCAAGTCAATCAGAGCAAAACTCTCGAAGTTATTAACTATTTAGTCCCGCTCCTCTAACACTGTAGCTATGATTTCTCTAAAATTCAAACGCGTTTTTCTCGAAAACACTTTTTCAAAGTCCGTGGCCACTGCTATTTGAAAACTACATGGACGATTTATTTCAAACTTGGTACACACTTTCTACATATAAAATACCTCCCCCCAACGGTTAGTTTGAGTTTTTTTTACATTGAGGGGGTTTTCCACCCCCAAAGTGGCGGAATTTTTCGTAAAAATAGCACTTTTCACTTTACATGACCACCAAAAATTTAGAAATGAAAAAAAAAAATGATCAAAGACGGTTTGTGGGAGGATTTGATGATACTTTGACTAAATTTTAATGGTACTTGATTTCAGATAATTTCTAGCTGAGATACAGTGAACACCGCCAATGAACCGCCAGTGAAACGCTTTGTCACCGGCTTGTTTATGGATATTTTCGCGTACAAATTTCACGGAATGTTCTTGAAATGACACTTAACAATGTACAAAAGGTTTCAATAAATTTACTCTATCCATATAGATGAAAAAAATTCGCACAAAAGTGTTTTTTTTTTCACGCTGAAACCCCTACCCTCCCCTTAGAAAGAATAAAAAATTGCCGCCAAAGCTGCGAGCGGTCAAAAAATATTTAGAGGTCGCTCAAGCCTTCCAATAGGTCTAGCAGCGAAATGAATATTAGTGGTCGCTTAAGAGCTTCGAAATTTCCAATTTCCGCCAATTTTTTTTCCTCTTCTCACTTATAAAATTGACACTTTGTAAAGTTTTCACAACAATTAATCCTTTGTTCTTTAGAAAAAGATTTTTCAAATTGACCTCACATGTCTTTGTTCTCATAAAATAGTTATTTAAAGCTCTTGTTCGTAAACAAAATTGTAGGTCGTTTTATTCGTAAAACTGAAATGGCAGCTGTTTTCCGCGCATCGTAATGCGTCCCACAGTTGGTCTCGTTAGTCAAACTGACGCCATAATACAATAATACCTCATAACACATAATAACAAATATCGCGTAATTGGTGTTTGTTACAAATTATTATAATAAATAATTCAGAAAATGCAACACTTCGCTGCTTATTTTGTTTTTATGCTACAAGGAATTATAGTGCAAGCGAGATTTATTTTTTTGCCGGAGATGGTAAATTTCAAAAACCTTGAGCGACCACTAAATATTCATTGGCCGGCTAGAGCTTTCGTGAGGTTAATTTAAAAATTATAAAGCGTAAAATTCATGGATGAGAAGTGGACGAAAAAAAAAAAACGATTTTTTAATAAAAATTCGAATTTTTGGGAGGCTTGAGCGACCTCTAAATTTTTTTTGACCGCTGGCAGCTTCGGCGAAAATTTTTTTTTCACCAACGACGTTATATAATTGGATGGTGAGAAAAAGAAAAAAAAACTAGAGCTTAAATGTGTGCCACCCTACTGTACCCAGCTTTACATCACGAGTTTTTTATCGAACGACTTGAAATTTTTGTTGCAGACTTGTAAGTACGTCTTACATCAAATTACGTAAGATATTTTGGATAAGTTATAATGTTTTTCCGAAAAAATAACTTTCAGCGGCTTTTTTTTTAATAATAACAATTTTTTCCCAAACTTGCGCTATTTTATCAAACATCGATGTTTGACAATGCCGATTTTCCTTCGTACTTCGAAGGAAAATCTTATCCAGAACTTAAATTATTATGAATTTTAGTTGCAAGTTAAAAAATTGGAGGAGAACTGTTGCTGGCCGCAGGTCTTCAACCAGTTTCGGTGCCTGCATTTTGGTACCAAATATTACGAGAAAGTTTGGAATGATAGTTGAAAACATGTACAATAAAGGCTACCAATGGGAATGTTCTTTTTATCTACTGGTTATCCATTAAAAATCTCAAAATGCACCTTTTTCCGGGCTTTAAACTGATAGTTTCCCTTAAGGTAGTAGTCTCGCCACAGTCACGTTGCAAAGTTGATTCTCCGCTCAATCGATGAGAGCTTCGAAATATTGCGAAATATCTTATTATAATGTATTTTGTATATATTATCAGGATACAAAAACTTATAAAGTAATGAAGAAAACACCTAATATAATGTTTAGAGTCCCAAAAAATAACAACGTTCCCGCCATCACTTAACCCTCACTTTTGTATCAGACTATCCATCCCGGCTACTAATACGTAGACACTCTGCGTATACGGATATGCGCACACTACTGTAGCCTAGCGAGCGCGGAGATCGTGGCAACGTCGCCAAGCGCAGCGAATTTTTGTCGTGATATTTAGTATACGAGGAAATTAAAAAATTGACCCGTTGCCGGAATAATGGATCAAGTGCGACATAAAGGCAAATTTGCCAAACGAAAATCGATCGCCAAAAATAGAAAAGCGGTCGAAATTATGACCCGTGCAAAAAGAGAAAACGAAAAGACGAACCATGTAGAGGTTATGAACGAAGAAAATGTGGGACGTCGTATCGTGATTCCCTGAATTTCAGAATTTCACTTCGATGAATTGATAATAAAAGTTTTGTATTGTTTCATCGATTTTTTTATTTTATTCATTTACTAATTTTGACCTATCAATATACAGGGTGATTTTTTTTATCTTCAGACTGCTAAATATCTCGAAAAATAAGCATCATACGATAAAAATGTTCCAAATAAATCTTCAATATTTATCAAGGAGCAATTTAATCCTACACAAATTAACGGCGGGGTAAAGTTAATTCGGCGAAAAAAAGGCATGTTTTTAAGATTTTTTTTTGGCGGAACGAATAGTGTTCGTTTATTGAAAAATTTACATATAATAAAGTAACATTTGAACAACATTCTCCTAAATTTGCATTGCAAAATATTCAAAATTGAGCGAGTGAAAATTAAACCTCGGAGGCGCCTCGAAAAAAAGTTGGTTTGCGGTGTGCACCATAACTCGCAACAGAATCATTTGAAACAAAAAGATCAAAGTGCATTTGTTAAAGGAGATGTTTCTCGAGGTAATGACGGAAGGATTTTTTTTTTCGATTTTTCGATTTTTCGTAGCACTTGGGAGCCAAAAACCCGATTTTCGCTAAAAAATCGGCTAATTTGTTGTTGAAAAATTAGTAATTATTAAAAAAAACAAAAAAGCTCTCGACAATACCTGGTGAATTATGTGAAGAAGTACTGTGCAAAATTTCAAAGCGATTGGACCAGTAGATTTTGAGTTATCGTGCACACGGACTTCAAATATGACGAGTCTCAGAAAAAAGGTTTGAAAAACGCAGAAGAGAAGAGAACGGCATGGAGCAATAGATGCTCAAATACTCATAACTTCGTCAATTTTACTCTGATCGACTTGAAATTTTAACACAATATTCTTGATATATTGCATTCATTTAAAAAATGCATTCATTTAAAAAATGAAAAAAAATTTAAATACTTTACCCCGCTCTTAACCGCCTGCTGGCCCCCATGGCGGTGAGGCGGGGGGGGGGGGGGAGGGACTTTGAAATCTTAAATGGGAACCCCTACTTTTCATTACAGATTCGAATTATACATTAAAAAATACGTAACTTTTGTCGGAAAAATGTTTTTTTTTAAATCATCGTAAATATCTACTATAATTTTGTATTCGTTTTTAGCTTTACCCAGGATTAAGGACGTGGACCTGACGGAAATTTAATCCCTTTGGGTTGCTTCATTATTGTGAGGCCCCTTGCCTCTCACCATTTAATTCGATAAGTGTTCAAACTGATGACCTTCAACTTCGGTACATTTATTGATCCGTACTTCGAATGATTGTACACAACTCAAAAGTTTGTTCGCTTTAATGTTTGCGCAAGCATTTCTGATTTGTGCAATCATGTTTTCACGAGTTGTTGGCACTTGTTGATAAACTACAGTTTTTAAGCGACCCGACAAAAAAAATCTGGCGACGTAAGGTCTGGCGATCTGGCAGGCCAATGTATCGTACCGCCTCTACCAATCCAGCGCCATCTATCCCGAATTAAAAAAAAAGTTCAGACAAAAGTTACGTGTTTTTTTTATGTATAATCTGAATCTGTAATGAAAAGTAAGGGTTCCCATTTAAGATTTTAAAGTCCCCCGCCCCAACCCCAGGAGGGGCGGCAGGCGGTTCATTTCTTCGGGATTGAATTGCCCTTTGGAAACTATTGAAGGTTTATTTGGGACATTTTTGTCGTATAAGGCTTATTTTTATAGATATTTAGCAGTCTCAAGATAAAAAAAATCACCCTGTACATGTACATTACAGTCAGACCTCGATATAACGAAGATTTGTCCACTTCCTTCCGATAGACACTCGAAACCTTGATACAACGACATAATAATATACATTATGCCCTAATTGCTGATTGCTTGTCAAAATTGCTCTAATTTAAACCTTTCTTTCTTTAAAAAAATATCCCTTTATTTATAGTACTAATATATTTTTTTGAAAGAACATTTTAAGAAACATAACCTTGATATAACGAAAACTCGATATAACGAACTTCCCTAGAAATTCGTGATATCGAGGTTCGACTGTATATCTATTATATATATATATAGGAATTGAAAAAAGTAAATACGAAAAATCTACCGCGTCTCTAGATACATTTTCTACCGAAGAACGCGCCAAACGCTTGCAGCGCCGCCAGATCGCCGGCTCTAGTCTACTCCAGTCGCTTTGTGGCGCTAGCGTCGCTAGACATTGCTTAATTTAAATCGCTATATCTCTGAAACTAGACGGTCAAAATTCATGAGTTTTTTTCAACCCGCTTTGTCTATAATTTAGAATTTTTTAAGAAAAATCTGTAGAACAGATTGAACGTGATTGCATGAAGGGTGAAATTTTCCACCGTTCCCCACAAGAACACTTGTAAAACCGTGCAGGCTTTGCTTGCCAATATCTCGAATACAGCACGGTGAATCCTTTTGAAATTTGGTAGTCAATCACTTAATAGCGCCTTCAATGTGTCTTCCAAATAAAATAAAAAATCTATAGATAAACGCCTTAGGGAGACTACTACCTTAAAGAAAAATTATAATACTGTTTTATCTCATACCAATTATATATTATAAAACACGATGATAGCTATAAGCATATATTTTTCCCTGTATACACACACACATTTACACACACACACACACACACACACACATTTACACACACACACACACACACACACACACACACACACACACACACACACACACACACACACACACACACACACACACATTTATGTACATGCACACACAACAGTCGATCGTTGGTCGACCTCGAAACCAGTTCCAAGATGTTTGGAGCGAGAAAAGATCTGTGTGCCTGAGAGAGCGGGAAAGCTTCTGCCTCTCTCTCTCTCTTCCTCTCTCTCTCTCTCTCTCTCTCTCTCTCTCTCTCTCTCTCTCTCTCTCTTCCTCTCGGAACGAAGTGGTTCACTAGAGAGAAAAGCACAAATAATATACTGAAGATTGAGAGGGACGGGCGACGAAAAAAAAAAAAAATACAAGATAAAACAACTGAGAAAAAAGCGGAGCAAGGGAGAAGGAGTTACATGGCAGAGTAGTAGGGGCGAGATGTATGCTGCGAGAGAATGAAAGCAGGAGAGCTGACTGTGAGTGAAGTGAAGAAGAGTAGGGAAGAGAGAGGAGAAAAATTAAAATAAAAAAAAAGAGAGAAAGAAGATACGAGAAGGCCGGGAGGGGTCGGGAGGAGGGGGAGAAGGGGACGCCGACTGGTCCGCCACGTCTTCATTAGTCCCAGCATCCCGGCCAGGTCAATGGCGTGGGCAACCATAGTCGTGGCTATCGCGTGTCTCTTTATTTTCTCGGGCCTCCACAAAATAAATACAAACTAATTTTCTTTTAATTGGTTCAAAGTTTCACTAAAAAATGAAGAAAAAAAATTGTATCCGATTAAAATCAAACCCTTGATCCTAATTTAAGAATTTTTGCGAATTAATTTAATTGTTTATGGCAATATTGAGAAAAAATTAATATATTATCGAAATTAATATTTAATTTACACCTACGAGCTTTGACGCACGGTTTTGAAATTGAAACAAAAATGAAACAGCATTTTTTTAAGTTCTACTTAGAAAAAGTTTCAGAAAGGTACATACGATTGAAAAAAAAAACAACGCGAAGCTCTTGTACAAGAAAACCGGAAGTGGGCAGCTTGACCGTTGTCATTAACTTCGACGTTCCCGAGAACGTTTTTTACACCAACGAGAGTAGCCTGTAAAAAAACGAATCTCGCACGTATAGAGCCGCTCCTTATATTTTTGTTCGAATGTATAGAGACGCGACCGTAAATTTCACACGCTCGCGAGAGTTTTGCCGAACGACATAAATTTTCGAAAAAACTCCGCCCTCCGAATCTTCGCCAATGTGTAGGGGCTTCGCTTGCTCAAGACCGCGTCAAAGAGCGTGAAGATATACGATTGGTTTGCAGCCAAGGCCCTATACAGGGTGTCCCAGAACTAAATGCGTTCACTGAAATGGGGGGTTGGGGGTGCAATTCTGAGTCGATTGATATAAGCATGTGTGGGTCTCAGATCAACCACTGAATTATTGTTAATTTTTAAAGGCGGGCCAATCAGATGCGCGCACCCTTTGAAAATTAATAATAATTCAAGGATTGATCTGAGACCCACGCATGCTTATATGAAAAAAACTCAGAATTTCTCCACGAACCCCCCATTCCAGGGAACGCATTCTGTTCTGGGACACCCTGTATATGTATATATACAGTAGAACCTCGATTATCCGAACTGGTCTCGGTCCCAATTAGTTCGGATAATCAAACGTTCGGATAATCGAAACGTGGGTTTTTTGGGACGAGATCATAAACAATAATGTTGTTTATGATCTCGTCTCAAAAAACCCACGTTTCGATTATCTGAACTTTTGATTATCCGAACTAATTGGGACCGAGACCAGTTCGGATAATCGAGGTTCTACTGTATCTACACCGGGTGTCCAATTTTAATCTTACAGCTTATTTATATTGAAACATACTGCTCCGATCAAGTATTGAGTATAATAAAACTTTTATGGTTCAAAGAGTCCCGCAAACAAAAAATCTTTTTTGGTCCAAAATTCAAAATGACGACGTTAAAGTGGCCAACATATTTTTTTTTGCGATCAAGCATTTTTTTTTCACCAAAACGTTAATAAGGTCAAAACTAAAAACTTTTGTGGCAAAAATTTTTTGATAACGTTCATAATTTTTTGGTTAGGATACGATTTTTTACTATTTTAGCGCTATCCAAAATGGACCACGATCAGGCAAAGTCTGCAATATGCCTAGTGTAAGTGTACGTGCGGGCG
Source organism: Ophion obscuratus (assembly GCA_964007375.1). Lineage (NCBI taxonomy): Eukaryota > Metazoa > Arthropoda > Insecta > Hymenoptera > Ichneumonidae > Ophion > Ophion obscuratus. The sequence continues at coordinate 3,935,765 of OZ023318.1, forward strand.
TGAGTTTGTTTGGGTTTGTTCGATAACCCAAACAAACCCAATCGAGGATTAAGTCTCTCCGGCTCGTCACTATTCGCCAAAAAATGGTATTGTAACCTAAAAATGATGAATCTTATCAAAAGACTTTTCCTACAAAAGTTGTTAGTTTTGGTCTGATAAATATTTTGGTGAAACAAATTCATGATCCCATTAAAAAAAACATGCCAGCCATTCTAACGCCGCCATTCTGAAGTAGAAAAGTGTAATTATACTCAATGCTTGATCGGAACAGTACTTTTTCGAGATAAATCAGTGTAAGATTACAATGGGACACCCGGTGTATATATATATATATATATATATATATATATATATATATACACACACACACACATATATATATGTATATATATGGGGTATTTCACGTAAAAGTTTCATTTCCAACACTGACCATTTTTTATTACTATGAATTTTCAAATCATTATATGCAAAAAAGAGTCAACACCTATTTTTGCATTTTTCAGTATTTCAGATGTCACTCGATTTTATTTATGAAATAACTCATTCGAAATTCTGAAAGAATTCGTTCTATTCTTCGAAGGTACTTTTTCACACGGGATATATATTTTTAACTTTACTTGACTGTCAAATCCCACCTTTTTTAAAGCACATTCCACATATAATTACGAATATTCCAAAAAGGAGCCCAGATTGGGCTCATTTTGAAAGGCTGATTCACTTTTTGAACGTTTGGAAATATTGTAATGGAAGTTTTATCGAAATAGATAACGAAATATTTTATTTTTGCATCATGAATTTGTCTTTAAATATTAATCTTATAGATGAAAGTATCAATTAAATAATAATATCGAATATAAATATTAGAAATTCAAATATTCAAATATTTATCTTATTGTTACAACGAATTATTATGTACACAGACACACACACATGGATATGTATATATATATATATATATATATTTAATTATACAGGGTGGACCATTTAACGTGACCACCCCAAATATCTCCGTTGTCTTCAGAGTGACGAAAAAATGTCAGTTGGTAATTTGATTGATTTCGAAGGGCTGATATAGTGGTGAAAAATTCATTTTTGTCAAGGTCATAATTCTTGAGTTCTCAAGGTCATCAATGGTTTTCCAAATGGGAACATGTTTTTTTTTTATTAAGACGTTGTAGGTGATATTCAGACGAATCCAATGACCTATGATATCATGACCTTCAAATTATTTTTTCACCAGAATATGTTGGGTTTGTTTGGGTTTATTTTCGTCACTCAAAGGCAACGGAGATGTTTGGGGTGGTCACGTTAAATGGTCGAGCCTGCATATGTACAACGAATTATGTAGTGTTTATGCATGTACTATATATAATATAAGAAGTATTGCGTGTATATATATTTTATTATTGCTAAGGAACTCTATAAAATTCTAGAGTATTTTTGCAGTAATGAACTATTATATATATATATATATATATGTGTGTGTGTGTGTGTGTGTGTGTGTGTGTGTGTGTGTGTGTGTGTGTGTGTGTGTGTGTGTGTGTGTGTGTGTGTGTGTGTGTGTGTGTGTGTGTGTGTGTGTGTGTGTGTGTGTATGTAAATACATAGTTCATTATTGCAAAAATACTCTATAATTTTATAGAGTTTCTTGGCAATAATAAACTATATAGATATACACACACAATAGTTCATTATACAGTGTACACACTACATAATTCGTTGTACATGGTGGAATATATGTATATATATTAATATATATATGTATATATGTAGGCGCGTCAGAAGTCGGTTGAACTCGTTTGTGGTGAACGCGACCGAACTGTACGAGGATAATTATAATGATTTGCGGCTGACGTCGGACGTCTTTGATCTCTTCGAGGCATCGGTACGAGGCGATGGGGAAATAGTGTTTTTTTTATTTCCATCTCTACCGCCCTCTCTCTGCCTCACTTTTGCAGCCAATATCTCTCTCTTTCTCTCTCTCTCTTTCGCTTTTTGTCTCTCTCATTTCATTTTTGTTGGCGGCACGGACGCCATGCCACTAAATTTTTCAGCGAATACACGTCGACTAGTTCAACATACTAACGACCATTCCCCCTCTATACGGCCCTCGTGGAACTTACGTGCAGAAGTTATAGATATTGGGTACTTGCCGATGATACGATTCCCAATCGGCGAATCATCGGGATACACAAGGCATATAATAATCTTCGCGGCCACTCCTGCTCACGAATAAGCAAGGGCGATTTCGTTGAAACATTGACTTCTTCGAACGGAGGCGTGGTGCTCTTCACGATTTTTTAAATTTTCGGTTGCGGAACGATTTTTTTTTGAGGGACTACTTTGAGACTCGTCTCGGGGCAAAAGAAGAAATGCTTTGACTTTTGCGATTTAAATGGCGCGAAATTTTTGGGAAAGTCTCCAGATAGACAGTCATGATTACCATGCCGTGCATAGAATTGATGAAGCAAATTTTACAGCATATTGCAAACATGTCTTCATACAAAGCCGTGAACTCATTTAGTATCACGGATGTGAAAATCATTTTGATCTGAATATATCGTTGACAAATGCATCATACGTTTAGAGCACGTCGAACTCATATCGCTGTGCTCAAGTGTCCACAATTAATATCCGCAAATTTGACGTCATATTGAAGTCAGGTGTAGACATATTAGCGTGTTTTCACCATGGCTAATTGTTCTCATGAATTGTACTTAACATGAACGCAATTTCGTTTACGTTGGTGAAGCCATTTCATAAGCTCATTCAGTATCATGAATTCGAGATACATCATGACTTGAATTGGTCGTTTCGAAATGCATCATCCGTTGACTACAAGATGAAGTCATAAGACGGCAAATTTGGATTTTACAATGAATATTTGCAGGTTAACGTCATATGGAAGTCTTCCAATGACTTTTGTTGGTGAATTCACTGGGTTAGCACTGGTAGTAGACATGCCATGCGAGCAATATGACGGTGATATGCATTTTTCTCAGTGATACATTCGATGGGCGCACCATGACGGCGACATGCATGTTTCTTATTGATACATTCGATGACGGCGATATACATGTTTCTAAGTGATATATTCGATGAGCGCAATATGACGGCGATATGTATATTTGTCAGTGATACATCCCACAAGCGCAATATGACGGTGATATGCATGCTTTTCAGTGATACATTCCATGACGGTGATAGGCATGATCTCAGTGATACATTCGATGAGTGCAATATGACGGCGATATGCATGTTTCTCAGTGATACATCCCATCAGCGCAATATGACAGCGATATGCGTGTTTCTTAGTGATACATTCGATGACGGCGATATACATGTTTCTAAGTGATATATTCGATGAGCGCAATATGACGGCGATATGCATGTTTCTTAGTGATACATTCGATGACGGCGATATACATGTTTCTAAGTAATATATTCGATGAGCGCGATATGACGACGATATGTATATTTGTCAGTGATACATGCCACGAGCGCAATATGACGGTGATATGCATGCTTTTCAGTGATACATTCCATGACGGCGATATGCATGATCTCAGTGATACATTCGATGAGTGCAATATGACGGCGATATGCATGTTTCTCAGTGATACATCCCATCAGCGCAATGTGACAGCGATATGCGTGTTTCTTAGTGATACATCGATGACGGCGATTTACATGTTTCTAAGTGATATATTCGATGAGCGCAATATGACGGCGATATGTATATTTGTCAGTGATACATCCCACGAGCGCAATATGACGGTGATGTGCATGCTTTTCAGTGATACATTCCATGACGGCGATATGCATGTTCTCAGTGATACATTCGATGAGCGCAATATGACGGCGATATGCATGTTTCTCAGTGATACATTCGATGGGCGCACCATGACGGCGACATGAATGTTTCTTAGTGATACATTCGATGACGGCGATATACATGTTTCTAAGTGATACATTCGATGAGCGCAATATGACGGCGATATGTATATTTGTCAGTGATACATCCCACGAGCGCAATATGACGGTGATATGCATGCTTTTCAGTGATGCATTCCATGACGGCGATATGCATGTTCTCAGTGATACATTCGATGAGCGCAATATGACGGCGATATGCATGTTCCTCAGTGATACATTCGATGGGCGCACCATGACGGCGACATGAATGTTTCTTAGTGATACATTCGATGACGGCGATATACATGTTTCTAAGTGATACATTCGATGAGCGCAATATGACGGCGATATGTATATTTGTCAGTGATACATCCCACGAGCGCAATATGACGGTGATATGCATGTTCCTCAGTGATACATTCGATGGGCGCACCATGACGGCAACATGCATGTTTCTTAGTGGTACATTTGATGATGGCGATATACATATTTCTGAGTGATACATTCGATGAGCGCAATATGACGGCGATATGTATATTTGTCAGTGATACATCCCACGAGCGCAATATGACGGTGATATGCACGCTTTTCAGTGATACATTCCATGACGGCGATATGTATGTTCTCAGTGATACATTTGATGAGCGCAATGTGAAGGCGGTATGCATATTGATAAAAATCAAGAATGATACAAATTGGCAAATAAAGAAAGAAAGTTTACACTAGTGTTAGTATGGCTAAGTAGCGCGCTCAGCTCTAAAATTAGAAAACGTAGGTTCAAATCCCGAGGGTAGGTAAAAACTTTAACGCGGAAGGATACGTTTAAATCCAATGATCATATAGGCAGCAACATAAATAAAGCATATGGAAACAAAAAGCACTACCAGATTTTTTTGATTCAACATTTTTGGTTTTTTTTTATTGTTCACGCCGTGTCACCTTTATGAGCTCCATATGAACATAACATAGTTACGTCACGCCATTACTGCCAATATGAGCTCCATAGGAACACTACAATTTCTTCTCGCCGTGACACTCATATAAGCCCCATATGCACTCACTTATTGTTGGATATTTGTGGGCCGATTTTGCTAGTGCTGATGAATTCACTGCATGCATACTCGATTGAAAACAACTTTGCTTCATTTGGATTTGTTATTGTAAATCATCATGTGATGAAAATATGACTTGAAAGCACACATAGCTGTGTGATTTTCCATGCCTTATAGAAGATCTACATATGATGCCAATATGAGCTGCATGGGTCTATCTGAGGGACGAAACAAATACGAAAAGAGGGACATGGGACAGTTCGTTTGGGTTTTTTACGGTTGAAGCGTGGGAGATTTTTTTATTTTCTGTTGACAATCGGTTGGGCCCGGAGGATTAAAAATATGGAAAGACAAAAATGGATAAGTTCCTTGGACTTTTTTCACGACCAAAGTGTAGGGAAATTTATATTTTTTGGGAAAATCGTTTGGTACTGGGGAACTAAGAATGAGGTAAGAGGAAAATAAAAAAGTTCGTTTGGGTTTGAGTTTTTTCAGTTTGGAAAATCGTTTGGGTCTGGGGGAAAAGAAATAAAGAACGGGTAAAATGAAAAAGTTGGAAAATGAGAAAAATTAAACCCGATTGGAGCTCGGGTGATGGGTAAGTAAATCGAAAAGGTGCTAGGAAAGTTAAAAGATCGAGGCTCGTGCGGCACTAGCTGCAATAAATATTTTGATGCGTTTATTCTTTGTTTCCAAACGAACTTACAACATTTTGACGATAACACGTATTTCCAAGAAAACGAAAGGTATATATACATATATTTGCATTTTTAATCCGCCGGAAAAGTGTATGTGTGTATCGAGAAATATAATATTATCCTGAAGAACGAATAGTCAGTCGATGTATTGTCTGACCTGTTTGTCATCACTGGTAACGTATTATCGTATTTAAAGTTTCCGAAATATATTCACTTTTTGTCGTTTTTTCTCTTTTGCAATGAGTATATTCGAGTACTGGATTTCGTCTATTTATTGAGTTCCTTCTTGTTTCGTGTGGTGCTTATGGGATTTTTTTTTCAACTTTTTTTTGTCACGGGAAACTCGCGCGATTTTGGAAGTTTCGCGACTTTCTTTTTCTTCTGAACATCAGGTTTTTCAGATTTGTCGTAACCGCAGTGCTCGTAGCGGCGAAACGATGAACTGAACGGCGTACACGTGATCCCTAGAGAATTTCTCCCATAGCGAAACGTCCAAATCGCGTTTTTTTTTCACTGAATTTTTTTGTCTCGTGCGAATTGCGTAATGATTAGTTTGTACATTTTTGTTCCATCTTGAGTTTGCGTAGCGTTTGTCGTTTGTTTTTGCTTATCTCGTCCGAGACTTCGTCGTCGTTCGGCAAAAATGTAAATAATTGAAATTTTTTGTTTTTCGTTTTTTTTTTCTAGCAACAACTGAAATACATGTTTGACTTTTTGATTCTCAGAGATTTGCGTTGTAGGTAGTTTTTGTTTTAAATTTCTCTCTAAAATTACTTTAAACTCACATTAATGCCATTGATAATGCCCAGAAGGTGTTTCGTTCGGTTTTCAAGGGAGGCCAAATTTTTCTGCTCTTTTCTCCATCGTATTAATTATTTATTCATTGTGTTAATTTTTCTCTCCCGATTTGCAAAGATTCACGATATTCGTGTCTTTTTCGTAGCACAGTTTTTTTTTCTCTGTCGAAAGGTGTCCTGGATTTAGTGAGGTCTTGATTAATCATATATTCGTAAGCTTAAAGTTATTTCCCCGGAAGTTTTGTCCTAAGAGTAGATATACGCAACAACATCGATCGAGATCGATGCTTTTTTCTCTATTGCCTTATTTGCTTTTTTTTTTTGCTGATTTCGAGTCCTTAATTTTGTCTCCGTTAGTTCGTTCTTTGTTTTTAGTGCCTGAATTTATTTCGTTCGGATAAAACAGTGCGTTCGATTCGTGTTGTTTGCTTCCGTAAGTGGTTAATATATTTTTATTGTCCATGAGAAAAATATTACGCTAGACGATCATTGTTTTTATTCTGTTTTTTTTAAATATCGAATAGACTGTGAATACTTTTGATTAACACGATTTACATAAAAACAGTTACTGTTTTCATTATTGTTTTTTTTTTTTTTTTCGTTTTTCGGACTCGTATTTATGGATTGGATTTGCGGAAATCTTTTTTTATACTTTCAATTATATTAGGCTAAACGCTGTCACTGTTTCTGATATCTTTTTTTTTTCAGTTTAAATACTAATGTTGACTGAGAATTAATACGTTCGCGCGTTCCGTCCTGTTCACACCCTTCGATACATCGGCGAAATAACATTGGCATCGCATCTTTGGAATCCTCTTTTTTCCCTTTTTCGGATCTTCATCCCTTTCGTTGGGGCAACTTTTTTTTTCCCAATATCACGGTTTTTTCAATATTTTTTTTTGCACACGGACTGTTTTCCGTTTTCTTTTTTGCCATTGGCCGGGATTTCGTTCGAACGGAATATTTTTTTGCCAAGATTTTCTTCTCTTCGTGCAGGCCACTTTCAATTATTTTCAGGGGTCGAAGGTGGTGCGGAATTATTAGTTTTGTGCTTATTATTCTTTTCAAGTTCGGTTCTTGCATTATAGGATTTTTGGATTGACTTTTTGGTTTCATTGGCACTGAATTCATTTGGTTGGTTCGTCGAAGCGCCGACTTTTTAATCTGTTGTTTTTTTCAAACTGATTTTTCATTAACTTTTTTTGCTAATTTCCTGTTGCGTAATCTTTTTAGGCAATTTTTTTCACTGCCATTATTTGAACTTTTAGCGGATTCCATTTTTCTCGATAATCGATAATAGGGTATTTTACTCTATGTAAAAAAAACATACTAAGAATGTATAAACAAGGTAGTTTTCGCAATAAGAAATCGAATAACGTTGGTTTTAATTTATTTGAAAAAACAAAATAAATTTTATAATTAATTCTTTATAATTATTTTTCTTTCTGTTCAACGAACATGCGAAACGGTAGACGCCATAATGGATTCCGACGTGACGTCATTGACATAGTAAACAAAACAACTATGTATTCTCCTTTGTAATAGTTAATTGCGAATTTTCAAATAGTTAAATGTACTTCAAAAAAGAACAAATGAGGTTTTTTTCGGACTATGACTTTTGATCTCTTCTCGCAAGTTTCAACCAAGTCTTCCTCGTATTTATATCAATTGGCATTTTAATCCACAGCATTCCCGGTGTTTTTTCACTAGAATTTTTACACTTAGAAACAACACGTCAATGATAGGGATTTTAACTCACTTTTAACAAAAAAAAAAATACTCATTCACAATTGGCGCAGCGTCGATGTTTACTATGCAAGTGACGTCACGAACCAAAGCAGCATGGCGGCTAGCGTTTTCGCGCGGAAATTTGAAACGTAAAATTTAAATGCATATTTATGGCACTTGTCAATTTCATAAAATGGAAATGAGAATTTTAGTAGTTTATTACCACCAAAGGATCTTTGGTTACGACCTTTTAAAAAAGGGCGTAATACCCTATTGCCTGTACACAGGAATCCGTAGATCGTTATGTTCTTTTGTGCGTTAACGCGCGTGTCTTCCACCCGATCTTTCTCTTGCCTTTCTTCTTTTCGTTTTTCACGATATTTAGCGAGTCCGTTTTTTTTTTGGGAAGAAAAGGCAAACACCGATTTCGAATTAGTTGCGGGAAAAGATCGGTTCGAAACACGACGTGGGGCTCTTGTGCGTTAGTGTGCGTGTAGGTTTTCCTTGATCGTTGAGTCACGATGGAATTTTGATTTTCTCTTCCTCGCTTCCCGTCTTTCCTCTCTTCACCCTTTTTTTTTTCGTACCGATCAGCTCCCGTAGAAGTGGACCCGATATTTTGTTCTTTTTGCCTACTGTATTTCTTTTTTTTCCACTGACTTTCGACAAAAAAATCATTTCCCGGCTTTTTTTATTCCTCTGAATTTTCTATCTTTGCATTTTTGTCTGCGTTGATTTGCTTATATGCTCGAGATCGATGATTAGCCGATAACTAATATTGACGATTTTTTTTCCTGGGTTGATTCGAATGCGATGTTTTTTCTTTTTTTTTTTTCTAAATTTTTGCGTACGCGGAGTAAAAAATATCTGTCGTTATGGGTGTCGAGATTTATTTTCGTGGGTTTTAATTTACGAGCCACTTCCGTCAGGAGCCTCAATCGCTTTTAAAAGATGATTTTTGCTTTTTTTTTGTTTACTCACTTTGTGCATTTTGAATATTTCGATATTGTTTTTGGATTTAGTGGGTACGTAACATTTCGATATCCCATTTCTAAGACGTTCAAATTGTTTTTCGTTTTTTTAGTGCTCTCTTCCGGTAAGTAGAGGAAACGAAAAGAAAAGAGAGAGAGCGAGAGAGGGAGAGAGAGAGAGAGTGAAGAAAAAGTCATCATTTAGCCGATGATAATTTATCATTTTTTTTGTCGTTTGATTTCTCTTTTCACGATTCGGTTGAACTTTTCATGCAAAGCGAGGAATTCTTTCTGTCGTTTCGTATTCGATAATTATTTATCTGCGTATTTGTGTCGACTGCTAATCGAAGTGTTTTTCTTTTTCGCTTTTGATTTGGCTATTTTGACAACATTTATGAGGAGCCTCAAATTATTTGAAAAAATTAACTTTCTTTCTCGAAAGAAAATGAAATAATACACGAATTAAAAATAATATTAAAATGGATGCGAAATTTGATTTGTCAAGTTATTGAAAATTGTACTTTACGTTCGTAAGTCGCTCAAGGAATCGTCGAATTACGAAACGTGCCCGTTAATTTTTGGCAAGCCCGAATCTCGGCTATTCGGTCTTGCTGAATTCTCTAACGCATTTATACCTATTTCATATTTTTGGCTGGCCGAATAGAACAACAATGATAATAGTAATAATGAAAAATCAGGTAAAAAATAGGCCAGTCGTAATTCATAACTAATAATAACAATATTAATGATAATATTAATATTATTATTAATAATAGTTCAATTTTTTTGAAATATCTTTTTTTTGAAATATAATTCCAGTCGTAATTCATAACTAATAATAACAATATTAATGATAATATTAATATTATTATTAATAATAGTTCAATTTTTTTGAAATATAATTTTTTTGAAATATAAATAACAATAATGGCGAGCTGAAATTCAACCTGTGAGAGACATGGATTTTATAATTTTTCTTTTGCTTGTTTTGATGTTTTTCCTCTTTCTTATTTCAATCAAGTGTGTGTTTTTTAAATTAATATTTACGAGTCAACAAACGTAGATAAGAAAAAAGTACATTTTTTAAGAATCATGATGAGAATCGAATTTTTTTTTTCCAATAATATTCTGATTCACTGGGGTTACTGGCACTGTCCCAAGATTCCAATAGATTGGGTACTTTTGCTGCTTTTGTTGACCTTCGTCGTTGGTTAGATACAACAATATTCTACAACATATAACGTCCCTGACAACAATCGATATTCAGACATTGATTTTTACGTTAAATTTGTGGCCATTATTGGTTAAATTTTTTTTTCAACTTCTGCAAGATTGAAATTATATTGAAGTCTGACGTTAACGATTTAGTCACGTGGTTTTGGTTCCTAATTCATTCAGTTGGTTAATCATTAGTGTTATTGATATTGTTCTTATTATAATTAATATTATCATTATCCGCATATGTGATTTTTTTCGAATTTTGCCCACGAGGATGCGATCGGTCGGACGAGATCAAATTTCCAGACTCTGTTGGGACCGATCTCCGAAACGTAGAGTTCGGTGCCGTTCGCTGATATGGCCATTCCGTGAGGAACCGTGAATGTCTGAGGAGAATATCAATTTCAATTGCGAATGACTCGACAATTTGAAGAAACGAGTTTGATGCGAGGAATTGTGCATTGATTTTTTTTCTCACCCCTGACGTCGGTCCCCAATGGCCACTGATCGTCTCAGCGCTCGGGTTCATTGTGAATCCACGCACCGGTATCATTGGTGACGTAGGACCGTTCACGGCGTAAACCGTGTTACCTAACGATTGAAAAAAAAAAACAATATTCTCCTTGAAGTATTGCATTTATGGAATTTATCAATAATTGCACTCATGATTTCGAGAATCATTGACGAGGAGCGAGGAAAATACGACTTTTTCGAAAAGGAAGTGAGAAAAGATAGTTGGACAAATATATGAATGATACTGTCAACATTAGCACGTCAAGACCTTTCATACGATAGGTCACATGTCGGTTGGGAAAAAAAATCGGTATCATCCATTTTGAGCCTCTTGAAGGTCATAGCTATTGAACAGGACGTGAACGAGCCGATTCACTAACCGTACGAGGCGATGGCGAAGACTCTGCCGAGATCGGGCTGCTGTATCGTGAGGGGTGGCCCGCGCTTTTGTTCCCTGCCACCGATTCCGGCGTTCAGGCATATGACCCTCATGTTCTCACGATCGGCGACGCAGATTTCGCCCGACTCGAGAATCGTCACGGCATGCGGCACACGGAGCGCCATGAACTCTGTCGTCGTTCATAAATTCATTTGAAAAAAACAACAATCAAGCTCTGCGCATTTGAAGTGTGACATTGACGAATGAAAATGCGACGAGAATGATTTACTTTATTTACACTGGGAAAACAATATATTTCTATGTGCCAGGATTTGTTAACTATTAAAAAATGGTACAGTTGGATATGGCAAAATAAATATCATCCTACAGTTAATGAATCATTCATTTGAGCCTCTGAGTTTTCACGAATAAATATTTGATAATAGTTGAGAAATCTGATCGCCGAGTGCCACCGATATATTAGATTGTTACAATACTATAAAATATTGGAAAATGTGATTGATTCAAATAACATATTATTTTATTTGAAAATAGCTTCTGTTCTCTGAATATCTACATTATCCTACAAATAAAATGATATTCTATTGAAATCATTCTATATACAATCCGTAGATGTATGGATGAAATAATTAAGCGGTTGCTACAACATTTTTTATTTCGTACAAAAATATAATCAATAGAATTAATTATTTCTTGACTACATCGAAACGAACATGCCATGAGACGTAAGTTTTTCAATTTGTTTTAAATCTTAAATAAAAAGTGAGCATTAGAATGACCATCCACGATAATAGTGGAGAGAATATCAGATATTCAACTGATAAGAACAGATACTACACTTTGATCTTAGCCACAGACCAAGAAGCGATACTCTTCAGAGTTTCTCCGGCGCTTAAGGGCGGGGTAAAATATTCAAATTTTTTTTTCATTTTTTTTTAAATTTTTAAATGAATGCATAATATATCAAGAATATTGTGTTAAAATTTCAAGTCGATCGGAGTAAAATTGACGAAGTTATGAGTATTTGAGCGTCTATTGCTCCATGCCGTTCTCTTCTCTTCTGCGTTTTTCAAACCGTTTTTCTGAGACTTGTCATATTTGAAGTCCGTGTGCATGATAACTCAAAATTTACTGGACCAATCGCTTTGAAATTTTGCACAGTACTTCTTCACATAATTCACCAGGTATTGTCGAGAGCTTTTTTGTTTTTTTTTAATAATTACTAATTTTTCAACAACAAATTAGCCGATTTTTTAGCGAAAATCGGGTTGTTGGCTCCCAAGTGCTACGAAAAATCGAAAAAAAAAAAAAAAAAATCCTTCCGTCATTACCTCGAGAAACATCTCCTTTAACAAATGCATTTTGATTTTTTTGTTTCAAATGATTCTGTTGCGAGTTATGGTGCACACCGCAAACCAACTTTTTTTCGAGGCGCCTCCGGGGTTTAATTTTCACTCGCTCAATTTTGAATATTTTGCAATGCAAATTTAGGAGAATGTTGTTCAAATGTTACTTTATTATATGTAAATTTTTCAATAAACGAACACTATTCGTTACGCCAAAAAAAAATCTTAAATCCATGCCTTTTTTTCGCCGAATTAACTTTACCCCGCCGTTAAGTAGATTTTCGGTTCGCGCTACGATTACGAGAACCGAGCGCGCGTGCGGCTTCTAGCGGTTACTCCGAGAACTACGGGTTTCCTCACACCTATAATTTCGGTGGCGCTCAGTCATTATTTGGTTGAATTTTTTCAACCAATTGCGCAAGAAACAAATTTTATTTTCGCATAATTTTTTAACCCATTCGGACATTTGCTTAATATTTTTCAATCAAAATCAAATGTTAATATTTTAACGGATAATGTACTTGAAAATCAATATCGGATATGATGAAAAAAATAAAATAACATATTTACTCAATAGAAATTTTATCTGAATCGAACGAGCGAAATTCAATTTTTCTTGTGTAGTCGAATCAACAATATTCATGTTATGAATTGAAACACTTTTTTGTTCGTTGCAGAAAATGCATTCAAAACTATATAATTTGTTCGCGATAATTTTTTAGATAGTTTCAATAATATATTGTTCTCGGCTAACAATATATCTTTTAAATGAAAAAAAAATGGTTTATTTTATCATGTCATTAAAGTCAATAGCGTTTTGTTTGGACTAAATCCGATTATTTACACCAACAAGAACAACTCTCATAGAAAATGAGAGTTGTTCGTTGCTACTTGTAGAGGACAAATCGTTGGACAACGGTTGGTCCAACGACGGCGGCAACTATGCGTTAATATATTTAGATTTAGGGCCCCTAAATTTAAATATATTAAATGTAAACTAATCTTTACTGCTTTGAACTGTATTATCATATCATAATTTCAACTCGTTATTCGATTACCAGAAATATGTACGGAGTTGAGAGATATAAAAGTGATCAAATAAATCATTTTTTTTTCAAAGAAATACTATCGCTATAAGATTCTGTCATGAGAACACGAATATTTTTTAACGACTGACAAATTTTGTAACATTTAATGACTATTTGAATAAAAGTGCCAACTAAATGTATTTCTTTATTATAAATAAACTGCTTTCACAGTGTACTCAAACGCGACGTATTTTGAGGTTCGATTCGTGTGGAATTCGTTCCATGGAGCATTCAAAAATACAACTCGAGAGACATTTTTTTTTACCTCCTGGCTGGGGTATCCTGTCTAGTAAATTGCCGGACGCATCGAAAACCATGATTCTATTGTTGCAATAACCGTCGGTAACGACGACCTCGCCGGTTCTCGCGACTGCGACTGACGTCGGTTGACAGAAATGGTCCCTGTCATTTCCTGGCACGAATCTCTCGCCCAGCACGAGTTGTGGTATTGCCGAGCCGCGCGGAAACTGTTGAAACGTACTTTATTTTGGTCAAAAACGGAAAAAATGTCGACACTTGCAATCGTTAAAAAAATGCGTGTAAATGTATCGTTGATGCAGTTGTCATATTTTTTAAAAATAATCTCAAGAACCGAAAATTGTTCACTTTGTCGAACGAATCTACGTCTGAGAACGAAAATGAGATTCGTTATAAAAACTCAAAATTCTCGAAGCTGTTTGACTTTCGGCGAAGGTCCGAAGTCTCATACCCCGCGTCATTCAATTCTTCAGGTCCTAAGACTTTTTTCGTCCCGCCATATTCATGCAGTTTTGAAAAAAGTTGCTTCCAAAATTTGGGGATACAGCGACGAACGCGGAAATTCGATGTCACGGTGATTTAGCAACTGTGAACGGAAAAAAAAAACAAAAAAAGATCGCTCGTTGTTCACCTTGAAAACTTGATGGAGTGCGAGGTCAGTGAGCCAAAAATTGCCATGGGTGTCGATGTGCAGCCCGTGCGGCAGGTAGAACATGTTCGAGCCCCAGCCGTGTTCGACGGCACCGGTCAGCGGATTGAGCGTCAAAACGGTGTTCTGCTGGATCGGCCCTTTTTGGGCTTCCGCATACATGAAATTATCGTCGAAAGAGCTGAAAAATAATTGCGTACTACTTTTAAAAAAGAACGTACCATACGGTTGAGCTTTCAATTCGCGTGATTGTCAAATTTAAGGCATTCCTTTCACGAACCCGAATATTTAACGATTAACTACTTTTGATATAGTATATATATAAGGCATTCCACGTCACTTTAGCCAGCAAAAAAAATCCACAAATAATTTTGAAAAATCGAGTTACTTTATTGAAAAATATTCACAGAGTGTCGACATTTTTTAAAAATTTCTGACGTTTTTTCTCGTTGATTACCATTTTTGTAAACATTTTTTCATTCAAATGGCTGTATCTTTGGCAGGATTTGACGTATTTACATTCGTAAAAAACGAAAATGTGCGTCTTTTTACAGCCTTCCAGAAAAAAATTAATTTAGATTTTATCGAGCAAGTCGAACGTCCGTTCCAGGGCAAAATATGCAAAAATATTTTTTTTCTCAAGGAAAGACACTCGTTATTATATTTTAAAATTTTTTCCCGAATTGTGAATACGAAAAACGGATTTTCGGTATTTTTTATATTATGGGATTCCTAAACACCGTGAAGTAACAGCTATTTTTATTTAAAAATTATTTTTTTATGGATATTCGATTGAAGAGTGTGGATCACTCGCTGTATGTTTACCAGGTTTTTGAAATACATATGACATACATGTCATGTATTTCTAGAATTTTCTAGAAATCTACAAGAATTTTTATTTCTATTTTATAAACTCGATAAGTGCCATACAAATGCATTTAAACTTTCCATTTCAAATTTCCGCGCGAAAACGCCAGCCGCCATGCTGCTTCGGTTCGTGACGCCACTTGCATAGTAATCGACGCTGCGTCAATTGTGAATACGTAATTTTTTTTTGGTTAAATGTGAGTTAGAATTCCTATGATTGGTGTGTTGTTACTGAATGTAAGAACACTAGTGTAAAAACACCGGGAAAGTTGTGGATTAAAATGCCAATTGACATAAATATGAGGAAGACTTAGTTAAAACTAGCGAGAAGAGATGCAAAGTCATAGTAA
>OZ023318.1:3956614-4164114 GCA_964007375.1 Ophion obscuratus
ATACGAAATTTTTAAGGTTTTTTTCTATTGTGCAAACCTTTCTTGATATTTTCGTAATTTCGATTAATTTTGTAATCAATGAATTTCGGATTGATTTTTTAATGCGAAATAAATATATCATCAGATTTTTCGGGCAAAAATGTTGGGAATATTGTTCAGAATATAATATAATATTGTATATTAATATATATGCAATTACCGAACTTCGAAAGTGTAATAATTGAACAAAGTTTCGTACGTTTTGGTTTTTCCTTCACAGAAGATCAAAATCACAATTCGGAAAGATTTTTTTCTAATTATTTCGTAAAGGCAAAGAAAACTCGGAAGAAGGTGAACACCGCCAAAAAAAGATCGAAATTTTACGAAATTTTCACGGATTATTTCGCTTTAAATGAGTGGGTGTTTGTTTTTTCAACGAAACCCATTTAACCGCGTAGACGTGGGATTGACTGATCGTTTAAGCTGCGTCGACTGCGATGATTGTAAATTTATACGACTTTTGCGTTGTTGTCACGATTAATGTTTTTTTTTGTTTTTCAAATTATCAATGGCGGGTTTAAGTCGGAGGGGGGCAGGTACGGTGAGAAATACTTTGTAGATTTTTCGTTTATTTTCAGCGTCAAAGCTTTTTTTACCGGGACGTATCTGTTCGGAAGATTATTCGTGATTACGAGCCGGACTGTTCACTGATTTTTTTTCTGTTGTACTTTAACCGAGGTTCCGGAAGTATTTTTTCTTTTGTTACTTCTGTTTATTCGCGTACGTATACACCTATAGATATTTATATTTTTGTAATCGATTTTTTTATTCTCGTGTCGATCGCGTGAGTCAAACTGCCAAGATATTTGGAATTTATTTATTGATTTTTTCCCGGAAGATATTAGCGCCGCTCTTGTCGTTTGTTTCTTTTTTTTTTCGATTTTATTGTGATTCAAAATTATTTGTACTCGGATTTTTGTTGTTGCTCGATCGGAAATAATTTCTCTTTCTACATCGATGCAATTTGTCTCTGGGATATTAGCGACGACGCGATTTTTGCGATTTGCTTATTTTTATCTTATTCCTGCTTTGATCGACAATGGTTTTCCATTGTTTGCGTTACTTGGTGTTTTTAGTGATTCGTTTGTTTTTGCTTCAATTCAATGTTTTTTACTATTTGTTTTTATTTCGGCGTATGTATGGACTTCTTTGGTGGCTATTCTTTTTTGCTTTGTTTTTTGGCGAAAGCGATAAATTAATCGAAGGAAACTCAATAGTGGCAGTTGGGGGAACAAGCGTCGCCGTCGATTGTTCGTGACCAACTGCACTTGGTCCAGGATCTGCATCCAGGTTCCTGGGGTCCCGCTTCCTCCCCCTCCCTCGCTAATTCTCGTTCTCCCGTTGCTGCATATTTCCCCCTTTTCCCGCACCCCTTCCGGGGTCGATCTCGTTGCAATCGATAAAATTGCGCAGGTGTCCTGAACGTGGAAATGCACCAATTTTATATACTCGAATATATATATATATATATATATATATATATATATATATATGGGTGGCACAAATTTGAGCTCTATTTTTTATTCCTTTTTCTCACCATCCAATAATCGTCTTTAAAGAAAAAAAAATTGTTGAAAATTGCGAGCAGTAAAAAAATATTTAGAGGTCGCTCAAGCCTCCCAAAAATTCAAATTTCCATTAAAAAATTGATTTTTTTTCGTCTACTTCCCACCCTCGAATTTTACGCTTTATCATTTTTAAATTAACCTCGCGATAGACCTAGCTGGACAATGAATATTTAGTGGTCGTTCAAGAGCTTCAAAATTTCCAATTTTCGCTCATTTGTTTACTGTTCTCTCTGATAAATTTGATGTTTTGTAAAATTTTCAAAACAATGAATCCTTTTGAAATTGACCTCACACTTCTAACCCAAGAATTATAATCTTTGTTATAATTTGTAATTGGTGTTTTTTTTTACAAATTATTATAATGAATTATTCAGAAAGTGTAATACCTCGCTGTTTATTTTATTTTTATGCTACAAGGAATTACAGTGCATGCGAGATTTATTTCTTGGCGGAAATTGTAAATTTCGAAAACCTTGAGCGATCACTAAATATTCATTGGCCGTCTAGAGCTTTCGCGAGGTGAATTGAAAAATTATAAAGCGATAAATTCACGCGTGAGAAGTGGACGAAAAAAATCGATGTTTAAATGAAAAATTGAATTTTTGGGAGGTTCGGGCAACCGCTAAATATTTTTTGACCGCTCGCAGCTTCGGCTTTTTTTCTTTAAAGAAGATAATCGGATGGCGAGAAAAAGGGAAAGAAATAGAGCTGAAATTTGTGCCACCCTAATGTACGTATATAATTGTTTTTATTTTCAGTATATAGACATATTTTTCGGCACACAATCAATTTTTTTTAACCGTCCATTGAATACGCAAAATGTCTTTTTTCTCGTAAATTTCTGCAGGCTGCGATTGGTGGAAGTCAGCGAGACGAAGGACGAAAAAAATTACTGCATTACGGTGATGGAGGCAAGGACGGGTCAGAGGGACCGGGGCGATGAGGCGAGAAGGACAGTGTGATGTGATATAGAGGGCAAAACGCCGTAAATGCACAAACCGATCGATAGAGGTGAGGCAAATCTGGAAATAAACGGGTCCCAGGACCGTGACCGAATTTTCGGTGATGTGCAATCTGTAATTATTGAACTCTTATTATTGGCATTGATACAATTGTTATTATTATTATTGACTTGTAAGTATATTGAATAAAAACAACAATAATGCTTATTTTTATTATAGTTCTCGTCATTATTTTGATTTTTTTTAGTGATGGTATTATTATTGTTATTATTGTCACTGCTATTGTTCCCCTCATACTTATTTTTACTGTTGATATACTTCATAATGATAATAATAACAACAATAAGCATCATCATAATAATCATAATAATGACGATGATGATAATAACAGCAACAATAGGGAACATAATGAATTTAGGGAATGGTGATTTTATTAGATATGTGGATAAATTAATTCTCTGGCAACAACAAAGCGCAGTTGAAAATGGAAATGATAGTAATGACGGGCTGAAATAAAAATGTGTGCATTTTATCTTACGACGCACACCGAGGGAACGTACAATCATAAATTTCATAATAATAACATTTTTTTTTATTGTCGAAAATCAACCGTACAGCTGTGAGACTGACAATATATTGTCGACGGAACATACATTGTTGAATGATCTCAGGTTCATTTTGGTTTTTTTTTCGCTTGCTATTTATTATTGAATTATCGCTGTAAATGAAATTGATCAAGGTGTAGATTGATTGTAGTCTTATTTCTGGTCGCATATTCCTTTGTTTTTTTTTCACGCATGGCTAAGAAAACAAATTATATCACGTGGTTTCGTGACTCGACCTATGTATATGTATAATATATGTTTAATTATTCTGCGATCCACAGACTGCATTAGTTATTTATGTGCTAGGACTTTCATAACAAGCTCGTAAAATCCTCCATACTTTCGCGAAGCCACTACGATATGCCTAGAGAGTTGCCTGAAAATGAAAAATCTCAAAATTCTATAGGAAAAACATTATTTTTCGTTGGGGATATCAATCCTCGTTTTTGTTTAACTTACAATGAATTTAAGGCAGTCTACGTACAATCGACTTATCGAATTTATTATTTATTCAAGTTATCACAGGCAATTAAGACAACAGTTTTATAACAGAAAGTTCAACTGAATCGAATTATTTCCGTAATTTTTAGCGAATATTGTCTCGGATAACGTATTTTGTTCTTCATAGCCGGAGATATACCTAAGGTACATTACGAATATTTACGTATCGAATATTCGATTGGTTAATAATACTTTTGATTCACATCAATTCGATCTATCATTGTTTGTACGCGATGCAAAGCGTAGCGAGAGTAAAAACATCTGCTTTGCTGCGTGGTTTAGGTGCCTACATTCAGAATCGATCGTAACGGCGTTTGAAATGCGCGCGCTTCGTAACAGCCAATCGCTGATCGAGGCTGACCGAAAAATTCCGATCGAGCGGAATAACTATCTGAATCGACGAATGAGGCGCCGTCCCTGAGCTTCAGCTACTACGAAGCGTGTGGCGGTTAGGTTGATACTCCGAGAGGTCGGGGAAGCCCGGTTGCGGCCATTTTGGGGAACGGAATGAAGTTGGCCGCAAGTCGCGAAGTTAATGGGCTATTTTACTCTACGTAAGAAAAGTACTAAGAATGTTTTAATAAGGTATTTTTCGCGATAAACAATCGTATAATCTTGGTTTTAATTTATAAAAGCACAAAATAAATGTTTTAATTCATTTTTGAAAAAAATGCTTTTCATATCTGCTCAACGAGCATGCGAAACGGTAGCCGTCATATGGATTCCGATGTGACGTCATTGACATCGTGAACAAAGAAAGCGATAGATGTATTACTCTATAACCTGTGAAAGAAAGCGTCAACAACTATGTATTTTCGTTTGTCATAGTTAGTTGCAAATTTTCGAATAGTTATCTGTACTTCAAAAAAGAAGAAATGAGTTTTTTTTTCCGGACTATAATGACTTTGGATCTCTTTTCGCATGTTTTAACCAAGTCTTTCTCATATTTATATCAATTGGCATTTTAAGGGCGGGGTAAAGTATTACATTTTTTTTTCATTTTTAAATTTTTTTAAAATGAATGCATAATATATCAAGAATATTGTGTTAAAATTTCAAGTTCGATCGGAGTAAAATTGACGAAGTTATGAGTATTTGAGCGTCTATTGCTCCATGCCGACCAAACTCTTCTGCGTTTTTCAAACCGTTTTTCTGAGACTTGTCATATTTGAAGTCCGTGTGCACGAAAACTCGAAATCTACTGGACCAATCCGCTTTGAAATTTTGCACAGTACTTCTTCACATAATTCACCAGGTATTGTCGAGAGCTTTTTTGTTTTTTTTTAATAATTACTAATTTTTCAACAACAAATGAGCCGATTTTTTTTAGCGAAAATCGGGTTTTTGGCTCCCAAGTGCTACGAAAAATCGAAAAATCGAAAAAAAAAAAAATCCTCCCGTCATTACCTCGAGAAACATCTCCTTTAACAAATGCATCTTGATTTTTTTGTTTCAGATGATTCTCTTGCGAGTTATGGTGCACACCGCAAACCAACTTTTTTTCGAGGCGCCTCCGGGGTTTAATTTTCACTCGCTCAATTTTGAATATTTTGCAATGCAAATTTAGGAGAATGTTGTTCAAATGTTACTTTATTATATGTAAATTTTTCAATAAACGAACACTATTCGTTACGCCAAAAAAAAAAATCTTAAAAACATGCCTTTTTTTCGCCGAATTAACTTTACCCCGCCGTTAATCCACAACTTTCCCGGTGTTTTACACTAGAATTCTTACATTTAGGAACAACACACCAATGATAGGGATTGTAAGTGACTTTTAACCAAAAAAAATTACGTATTCACAATTGGCGCAAACCGAAGCAGCATGGCGGCTAGCGTTTTCGCGCGGAAATTTGAAATGTAAAATTTAAATGCATTTTCGTGGTAATGATCAATTTCATAAAATATCAATAAAAATTCTAGTAGTTTATTACCACCAAAGGATCAAATTGAGACACCTTTCAAAAAAGGGTGTAATACCCTGTTATTGATTTTGAAAATTAATTTTTTGTCGTTGGTAAGATAGCGCGGTTCTCGAATTCATCATCCCCAAAAAGTAACTCCCTACTTTACTGGCAACCAATCGAGGCATGTGAATGGCATTTATTCTTTCATTATTACGTTTCAATTTTTATCATCTCAGGAACGTTCTAGTTACTTTTCGAGTAAAATAAAATTTAGGGGACTTGCAACTCTGCCATTTTTTCGGACTCTACGTTGATTTTTGCCCTTTTCCCCTAACTATTAAAAATTCACTAGCTATTTCTATTTGATTTTAAAATTGTGCAAATTGATTTCCATTTCCCATTTGGCTAAGAATCAATGGTGAATTGAATCTTTGTCTTCTATGTTTTTTCTTCGTCTATTCGTTCTTCGAGAAATGGCAATAAATAATTTGTTATCGGTCTGAGATAAAACCGAATGGCAGTTTCGCGCGGAAGCATTTTTTTTTTACTTGTCGATCTCGAGGCCCAGATTAGTTTCCGGCTGGGTCCATATATAACCCGTTCGCGTCATGCTGCAATGAGCGTCGTAATATCTTCCGGGTGCTCGACAATAGGACCATCGAGGGCAACGACAACGAAATTTGCTGTGAAATTCTTCCTTGCAAACCTCGTTCCACCAACAGGTTCTCTGAAAAATATTATTTTCGCCGGTTTCAGGTGACGGAAAAAAAAAATGGACGAAATATCGTAGTACGTCGAGATGCTCGTCTCGCTTTCTCACCTCAGCCAAGTAGCCTCTGACACTCTGATCGCTGTAATTTCTTTTCATAATATTGTGACGGTGCTGGGCTGATAAAGCTGCGCCGAACAATAACGCGATGACGAAAAATCGAAGTAACGATCTATCCTGTTGAAAAATCATCGATCAACTTGTACGAGCAGAATTTCTGTGGATTTATTCGTGCAATTGGATCGTGGAAAATACTGAAACGTTCTTTCAAGACCTCTTAAGGGGTAAGGCCACTGTAAATTTTTTGAAAAATCGATTTTTAATTTTTTCCAATAAAAAACTATTCGCAAAACTTTAAACGCGTTTTTCTCGAAACATGGTTTTTCAAAATGGCACGCAGCATAACTCGAACAATTTTCATTTTTTTTACTTGAAATTTTAACCAGATGTGAACATTTACATTATCTTGAGAATGTCGATCGGAATTTTCAAGAACTTTATTTATTGATTTTTTATTAACAAAAAACTTGCCGTTTTTTTCGTCAAAAATCAATTTTTTTTTCAAACGCACGCCAAATCCACAAAAATTGATACTTTTTAAAATCCGATCGACATTCTCTAGCTATAGCCCTCTAGATTAATGGTTTTTTTTTTGTTCTAGATTCAAAAGTGCACCAGTGGTGCTGCGTGCCGCGGAGCCCTGGAAGCAAAACATGTCCCGGGAAGATAGCTGTGGAACCGCCATTTTGTTTTTTTTTTACTGTAAAAAAATTTTATAATAAAGTTTAATGTATGCCCGATAACACCATTAAAATTTTTTTTTCAAATACCTTCAATTTCGGGAGCAAAAAATTAGTGAAAAAACCTTTTTTTTTGGGCCGTTATAGTGGCCTTACCCCTTAATAAATTTCAATTATCTCGAATCTACGCATGTATCCTTTTATCCATTCACCCTTAATAACATATTTATATTTCACGTATATTTTTATTCACATTTTTCCTAGTTTTTCATTTCATACGAATTCGGATTTTGTGTACGTCAATTTATTTTTTATAATAATTATTATATAATTATAACAATAATTGTCGAATCTCAATTACGACAAAATATTTGTTGTTCGATTTGCTTTTAATCGAGTTGAAGAAACGGATTTTTGCGATTATAAAATTATGCGACCGGGGAAAATAACTTCTCCGAAAATTCGTGAGCGATTTCGACATGTTGAATTTTAAAACTGCTCATACTTTTTTTTTTAAATTCAAATCGTCAAAATGAATACATTAATTTAACATAATTTTGATGGGAAATCCAAGCTGACAGTCTTGATCAATGATCATTTCCGAAGAAGAAAATTTCTATTCACACACGACAAGCTGTCCACTAATAATTAATAAAATAAAATTTTATATACGAGTCCAACCAAATTTACAACTGCATAGAATTAAATTACATCCGCTTCTTTCCTACATCTCATTATTGCGTTAGTCCGAATGAGATTTAAACTTCAAAGTGACTGCAGAGACCTAACCTACATTTCACAATTTCATTCGCGTTCACTCGACTCGTGATGATTTTTTCCATCGAAATCCCATAACGAGTTTTTAGCGATTTTCAACGATGAACGATTTTTTTTTCAATGAAATATGTGTACACTTTATCGTCAACGTGAAGTATATTCTTTTTCGACATTAATAGAGATGTGGGCATTATTTTATGGTTTAAATTGCGTTTAGGATCATAATTTCAATTGAACGAATATTTGAAAGGACAAAGAGTCTTTTCGACAATATTTTATGGTCGCGTAGTTGTTTTTTTTTTCGATTGCAATGCTTATTCAACAGCTGTTATCTGCAACAGTTCGGTCGATAAATGAGCTGTGACGTAACACGAAGGGATCGGGTCTCCGAAATAATTCACACCCTTAAAACCGGTCTACACACTCTTACACACACACACATACGCGCGCGCGCGCGAGCGCACACACACACACACACATGTAAGGATCACTCACTTTGTCCGCCATAGTTGCTCTCGTAGAGAGGTATAAATTTCTTCGAGCACCTTAGCTACATTTGACGTTCACACTTTGTCCTGTACGATTGTGAGGCATTACATTTTTTCGCTCAAACGTGACGAGGAAAATCAGGAGAACGAAAAATCTGTAGAGACGAGACAGCGGCAAGAGGGACGCGGTCATGCGTACTGCAGCAGAGCACGCAACACTGCATTTTTCGCCACTCTTTCATCCCCATTGATTTGCGTCAGGAATTTTTTTTCTTCCTTACCTGAATTAATCTTAGGACGATAAAATTTAATTGCAACAATGTAGAATCATGTATAGTGTACTCAAGTAATAATGAATAGAATAGAATTAGAAACAATAGAATAATTGGTTATGTTAGGATAGTAATAAATAATGGAATGCGCGATAAATTAATAAGTATACAAACAAAGATCGCAGAGGTCAGAAAATATTTGTTTCTTCTTTTCTTCCTGACGTTACTTGATTCTAAGACGATAACACTTGATTGTAATAATGCACAATAGTATATTCAAATTGAATGGTATATTCAAATAATACTCGATTAATATAATCGTTATTAGTTACATTAGGATATGAATAAATAAATTGAATGAGCGATACATTGACGAGTCAGGGAATGAAGATTGTATAAATAAATAACGACATATAGCTGACGCCCAGTCAGTGTTGCGCACGTGACCAAAACATTTGAGGGCTGATTCGGACATTTATTCTTTACAAATACAAATGCATACACAAAAGTCGTTTTTGAGTAATCTTAAAGTCATGTTGTCGAAATCCAACTAGTGGAAAACGATTCGATACAATTACCCTCAAAACCGTTGGAAATTTTCAAATGAACCCCATGCACAAGGAGACTATAGGGAGGAGTCCAATCTTCGTATGGAGAGATGGTATCAGAAACGCCCAAACATTCGTCTTGAAACATGGTCTTAAATACGGCCTGTAGGCGTCGCAGTGTAGTTCGTGTACCGAAAATATAGCATCACAGCCGGTGCACAAGGTGAAATTGATTGTTGTGGCGGCTAATTGTTGACGCTTGTCAAAAAAACACCTATCGTACACTACAATTGCTTGTTTGCGACGGCGACTTTGAAAGAGTATCGGACGAGGGATAAAAGGCATATCAAATAAGTTCAATTTGAAAAAAATCATTTCAGTTAAAAAAAAAATTAAGAGAAGAGAATCGAAACTAGCACCTCGCGCGGTGCTACTTTTTGGACATTGCGCGTAAAATTAACCTTAACAAACAAACACATCTAAGTAGTAGTTAGATTGTAGACTTTGGGCTGTTGTTATCAGCATCTTTGAGTCTTGATAGTATTTTAATGAATGTAACATGAAAGATGATGGCTCATGGTAGCGATGAGTCTTGTGATGCTACAGATGATGCTCGCTACTGCGTAGCGATTCTCTGTGTTCTTACTGTCGCTGCAGGTAGTGTCATAACTTATGCATAGGATATGTCCGGTGTGGCTTTCGTGTGTATCGCTTCAATTCTTTCGATGAGTGGTCGTTATCTAATGTGTTTCACACTTTTTGTACATCCGCATGTCTTACAACATTTTCTACATACATTACACACTATAATCTCGGCCACCTGACCACATTTGAATTGAATTTGTATTTACGTCGGATATAAATTGTTATGACATTTTCGAAGTGTTTTTTTTTCGTAATTAGGTGGTTAATTGCACTACGACTTAAATGTAGAAACATCTCAAGGCGAAGTAGAAGATGTACCACGTGACATATGAGTGCGAGAGAGATAGCTGAAATTTTCGAACAGAGATTTCCTAGAGATAAATAATATTTAGGCCAAAAGGAAATCATCAAGCTCTGAGTCGGGGAATTCTCCAGAGCCTAATGCTTTGTTTTTCCTAAAAAAATCAACCATCTATGAGAAAATAGGGTTGAAAAATTTGTGAGGTTATGTTGACCTTGTACATGCTCTTATGGCACTACTGCAGCTACACGAGATTTATTTAAAAATGAATTAAGGTTAGGAAAATTATAATTGTCAGCTTATGTGACAGCCCATAACGACACAGATAGCTGATAACAACGCATGCGCAAAACATACGTGCATGTATAGTACACGGTTACAAGCTGCCGCAGCGCCACTTATGCGGCACCTTGTTTCATGACACTTTTACGGACACGCTAGAATACGGAGATTGGACTTCTTCGCTATAGGCTCTTTGCCCATGCACTTGTTCAACTATTAGGAGTACAACTTTACAGTGACCGTTTTACTTAGAGAGCCACTGCGGCCGAAGTAGTGGCCCTAGCTCAATAAAAAAGTGGCATTTTAAACTAGAGGCTCTGCCAATGTAAACAATTTAAAAAAGCTAACGGATACGTGTATGCATTATAAAGTTATAGGCACTCAAACATGGCAACCTACGAGCCGAATTCTCAGCATTTGCGGGAGGTTATGATTTACTTCTTCAACATCAAGAAATCTGCGGCTGAGGCCCACCGTTTGCTTGTAGATGCTTACGGGGAGGATTCTATTAGTGAGAAAACGTGTCGGCGGTGGTTCATCGACGCCCAAACCGAATATTCACGGATTCAAAGTGATGCTGTGTATCTGGTGGGACCAGCTGGGCGTTGTGAACCATGAGCTGCTCAAACCATCCGAAACCATCACAGGGGAACTCTACCGACGTCAGTTGATGTGCTTGAGTAGGGCACTCAAAGAGAAACGGCCACAATTCAACGAAAGACATGACAAGGTGATACTGCAGCATGACAATGCCCGACCCCATGTTGCAAATGTCGTGAAAAAGTACTTGGAAACGCTGAAATGGGAGGTTTTATCCCACCCGCCGTACTCTCCAGACATTGCCCCTTCCGACTATCACTTGTTCCGGTCAATGGCACACGATTTGACTGACCAGCACTTCGGTACTTACGAAGAAGTCAAAAATTGGGTCGATTCCTGGATTGCCTCCAAGGACCAAGACTTTTATCGACGCGGGATTCGAATGCTACCTGAAAGATGGGCCGAGGTCGTAGCTAGCGACGGGCAGTACTTTGATTAAAAAATATGTAGCCACTTATTTATAATAAAGCCTTAAACTTTTGAAAAAAACGGCCACTGCAAAGTTGTACTCCTAATACTTTATTGAGATTCTGATCCACCGATAGCCGTCAACGGATACAAATTCTTACAATGTGTGTAAAAAAGAACAGAATTTCTACTCTCAGGAAGAATTAATGTAAAACTCGTACAACGTATTGTTACTTTAACAACAGTAGTAGGAATTTTCGTCTTAAGATATACCCCGCTTACTTAAATTTAAATAAAAATACCCAGTCGAGATAACGCGCGCGCCACCAAGTGACCATTCGCGGTAAGCACGTATCCACCTCCAATTCGTTCCACGATCAGTCGATAACAAAGCGTCTTATCTCGAAAAAGGACAGTAGGGATTATGCGATCTTCCGTGATAATTTTACATTAATTAAGAATTCATTTTATATTTATTTAAAATTAATTTTACATTGATTTAAAATTAATATTACAAAAATTTATTCTGACTAATGAAATAAAATTCATGTACATGAATGAAAAAAATACTCAAGGCAAAAGTTACGATTGATCTTTTTCCTTTTTACGACAAAACGAACTTTTCAAACGCGACATTGAGTGACGATGCATTCGATCAACAGACATTGCTATTACCTTTGTATGGAAAAACAGATTGGATAGAAAGGGACGAGTCGTTGTCTGCTTGTGCGCCATGACAGTAGCTGCAGTGGCTTGTGTTTACTTCATTTCGTAATAAAACGTTTATTCAGCGAAAATGGCTTCTCGAACGTTGATGAAGATTTGCATCAACGAGGTACAAAACAAGAACAGGTCAGTGGAAACGATGTTTTGATTTTTTTTATCCTCCCATTACTTTATTGGAAAAAGTGCATTTAACCTCAACATTTTATGTAATACGACACTTGCACGAAGAAGCCTTGATTTTTTTTTCTTTACGACAATGGGTCTAATTTGAGACTTTTGCACATTAACTTAAATTTAATAAAGAATCTTGATTTTACAATTTGATCGAAATCAGACTTACCGAGCCATTGCGTTTTGATTGATAAATTATTTATAAATCGAGAAACCCTTGTGGTTGTTAAATTTATTTCGCGTTGAGTACCCAATTTCTTCATCATTATACGGCCTGGTCATTAATTTTTCATTCTCTTTCGCGAAATAAACGTCACCTGTTAATTCATAGAACATAACGTCACTTTTCCGTGTGGGATTCGTCGTTGTCATTGCTAATGCTTGCGATACAAACAGTGTTTGTTCAGTCGTGTTCATATTTACATATATATATAATGTAAAAAAAAATCGCGATTTTGTTGATTATGGAGTGAAAGTAGCCTCCCATTTTTCAGGATAGCAATCTAACCTCACTTTTCGATTCTTTGTCGTAATTTGTTTTCCCTTCGTATTACCCGTTGTTACCTCATTTTATATGGATCAAAGAAAAAGTCGTAACCGTCGAAGTAAATTGGATTGCCAAGCAATCAAGTGTAATTTTATCGTCAAGGAAAAAGTATTACTTTTTTCTGCCAACTAATTTATTGCCAATTCATTTGATTTGAAATAAAAAAAAATCGATAAATTAAAAAAATTCGATAAATTAAAAAAATTCAATAAATTTTTAAAAAATCAATAAGATCCGTAAATTCAATATATTTTTTAAATCCAATAAATTTACAAGCGACGAAAAATTGATCGCAGATCGCTGAGAGTGTTGTCGACGAGTTGTTTGAGATACGCGTCGCACTCGTCCAATTTGCCTGAGCCGAAGCTGAAGAATCTTGACACGAGTAAAGAAGAACGTCGAGGTAAGCTCATAACGATTGAGGGAACGGAAGATATTTCCGTGGTTTCGGGAGTGCCGGAGGAACACGTCAAGACCCGTACCGTTCGCATCTTCCGTCCGGCCAAAAATGCCATGCAATCTGGCACTAACAACATCCAACATTGGGAAATAGACTTCGATACGCGCGAGCGCTGGGAGAATAACCTAATCGGATGGTGCTCCACGTAAGTTAGCCGCTGAGACTCGGTAAATTTCACAGTACCCCGCGATGCGAGGAAAGTCCGGAAACAATTGACAATAAGAAAGATAGAGCGCAATCTGATACTTGCGTTTCGAATAATAATAATAATAATACATAGAAATTTCGAATAATAATAATGATAATAATAAAATTGCATTTCGAGTAATAATAATACATAGGAATTTCGAATAATAATAACAATAAAAGCGAATTTCGTGTAATAATAGTGAATTGAAATATCGAATAATGTATAGTGAAATTTCGAGTAAAGATAATAAATTTGAATCTCGAATTATAATAATAATAAATTCGAATATCGAGTGATAATCGTAGTATTAGTTATAGTAGAAGTAGTAGAAGTGGTAGTAGCAGTAGTAGTTTCATTTCCCAGGTATACCCCTTCGGAGTTTTTCGGGCACCTATACATATTTATCCCCCATAAGATTATAATACAACGCAATATAATCTCTTTTCCTTGCTTACATTATTATACTTCACTCCGTCAGCCATTCTCACAAACTGGAACAGTTTTTAAACGTACCCCCTTCAAAGCCCGCTCTATTTTCGGTTTTAAATTTTTCCCTGCACTGTGATTCACCAATACCATCAGATTATCTACCACTTCTTTATTTTTTCGCATTTACATATGTGGACCACGGTCTCAACTCGTGACCGACATGTCAGACAGTTTGTATCTGTATACCCCTTGTTTTTGCATTTATTTATTCATACCCCTTGTTATATTATTTATTTATACCCCTTGTTTTTGCATTTACATATGTGGTCTCAACTTGTGACCGACATGCCAGACAGTTTGTATCTGTATACCCTGTGTTTCCTCCCAACGTTCCCACATCTCATTCTTGCCCACATCTCCTTCGTTTCTCCTTTCATTCCCTTATCCTACCAATAATCTTTTATTCCTAAGCGTTCCTTCCTGTGTGCGTACCCGGTGCAGTACGTTGACTTCTCTATTTTGCTCCAGTCTTCCTGTATTTCTGGTCAATTTTTCCGTTTCTTATTTCTTGCCATACTTACCCATCCCTCGTTTCTTCCGTGTCTAATTTTATTTCCTTCCCTCATTTTGTTGGATTTCCGTTGATAACGTACCTAGCTTCCTCCCTCCGGCAAACCTTTGGCCGTCTGTAGTTCTCCATCTTCATTACCTCACCTATAGATCTCGCGGCCCTCTGTCGAACGATAATAATAAATTCGAATTTCGTGTAATAATAATGAATTCGTAATACGAATAATAATGGTAAATTCAATTTTCGGATAATATAAAAAAATTCCATGTTCGAATACTAATAATAAATTCGACTTTCGAATGATAAGAAAAATGAATTATCGACTAATGATAATCAATTCGATCTTCGAATAAAAATAAATTCGACTTCCGAGCAATAATAATAATAATAATGATGATGATGATAATGACAAATTTGAATTTCGAATGATAATAATAATATGAGTAGTTCATTAGAAAAAAATACAAGATTCTTAATATTAACGTCAGTAATTTAATAATAATAAAATGAGGATGACACGTATGGAGTGTTGCAGGAAAATGGCGCAATGAATAGTCAGCATTTTTCCCGTTAATAATATTTAAAAAAATACTAAACTACTGGAATGAATTTGCTCTGATACTGAATTTTTCCCGTGATAAAAATGTTGCGTAAATATTTGGAATAGAGGCTCTGCTGCAAAACCGGTGATGTCTTTTCTGAACGTTTGTTATTACTTGAAAATAGTACGTGTATGAATATTATGAAAGAAGGACCTCGAAAAACCCAAAGTCAAACAAATTTTTGTGTTACAGTAGTAGTACTGATCTAAACAAACTCAATTAAACCCAAACACCGGAATGTCAGAACTCAAACAAACCCAAACACCCACATAACTCGTTCGATCCCAAACAACTCAAACAGACGTGAACGCTGATATAACTAAGACAAATCGAAACAAACTCAAACACCATAACGTCCAAATAATCCAAACAGAGCCAACTCCCCAAGTAATTCAAACCCAAGCAAACCCAAGCACCCATACGTCCAAACAATTCAAACAATAGGGAACCTTGCACAAAGCTCAGTGCAGATGGCGCCACGTAAACATAACGTAAACAAAAGGAGCTGCCAACGCGCGCGGTACATTTGCGTGGTGTCTGTCTTGTACTAAAATTATACGAATGGACATAATGGACAATAATTACGGATATTTGACTATATCGGAATTGAAAAATCGGTTTCTACTTTTTTCCTTCTCTGTTCATCCTTGAAAGTTTCTTTTTCGCTGCAAACAAACAGGGAAGGGGTAACCCCTTTTTTTCAATATTTTCCGGCTCACAAGGGGACAGTACGGCAGTCGGATTTTTGTAATTTTTCGTACTCATGGTACGCGAAGTTCAGAGCTCGAATATTAATATCCCAAAGCAGTTCGACGCCATATTCAGAAATTTTCGAGAAAATTGACTTTGAAGTTTTCGAGCGCACTCTTATCCCACAAAGATGCAACGATATTCGAACCGGGCTCGTGGCGTACCCGGTAGCGCTCGAGTCTAGTAATCGCGGGGTCGCTGGTTCGAGTCTCACTTCGAAATTTTTTTTTTTTTTTTCATTTTTTTTTTAATTCGCATACCTCCGTCATTTAAATATTCCGATAAATTTTTGTTGTATATAATCACATATTATTATATATAATTAATATAATATATCTATATATGTTTATATATGGACAAAATCCATATATAGTTATTTATGTACAAAATTCATTATAGTTATACATAATTATATATTTTCTCATATATGATCATATGTTATTTATATATAACAATAGGTGATTATTTATAAATAAATAAATAAATAATCCCGGGATAAAAATCATAAAATCTATGCTAATTCACATATATGTAATTATAATTGTCAATGATAAATGCAAGTCTTATTTTTGATTATCTCTTGCTTGAAATTGCGAATAGGTGACGTAAAAATATCCAGTAATAATATTTACATAAACTCCCTTGTAGATTAATAGGAATATAAATAGAAGAATAAATGTTGAAATATGTGAATATAACGCTTGCTTTGGCAACCGTCGAGATGCCGTGAAAATTACTGTTTTCCTTGTTTTTGCGATGGTTATCACTCTGGCTCGTGTAACATTACACCCGATGTATAAAACAAACGAATACAGACCGAATAATAAAGTATTCAATTCCTTACCCGACGTTTTTCATTTTCATCCTAAAAATGTTGTTGGTTATAAATATTGATACTTGAAAATGTATGTTTATAATCAAGAGATAATTAAAAATATCACTTGCGTTTTTTCATTAAAAAAAAAATGAAAAAAAAAAAAAAAAAAAAAAAAAAAATTCGAAGTGAGACTCGAATCAGCGACCCCGCGATTACTAGACTCGAGCGCTACCGGGTACGCCACGAGCCCGGTTCGGATATCGTTGCATCTTTGTGGGATAAGAGTGCGCTCGAAAACTTCAAAGTCAATTTTCTCGAAAATTTCTGAATATGGCGTCGAACTGCTTTGGGATATTAATATTCGAGCTCTGAACTTCGCGTACCATGAGTACGAAAAATTACAAAAATCCGACTGCCGTACTGTCCCCTTGTCAGTTTCATCCCTGTAAAGAATGAAAATGCGCTAGGTAAGTATTATGTAATAAAATAATACCAGAAGGTTAAAAAAATGGAAAAATTTCAAGTAGAAATGTTCCGGTTATGATAATTAAATACTTGACTACTTTATGATAATAATGATATTATGGTTATGATAATTAACCGGTTATGATAATTAACTACTTGAACTACTTGAACTACTTTCAAAAGTAAATAGCGTAAAAAATATTACGTTTATACACTGAGCTGTAACAAATCCTTCATTTCTATAGTCTGCAGGTCTAAAATGATGAGAATCTACCCTTGAATGTTTTGTTGCTGTAAATTGCTCGCGACGTATAGCAATTTTCCATTGCTTGCGAAGTTTTTCGTTTTTAGGAAATAAATGAACGCCTTCGTTTCTGTATCCAATTGCACAACGCTGATGCATTTTCCACAATTTATTCATGACAAACGGATTATTTAAAGAAAATTCAACAGTAGTCGTAGAAGCAGGTAAAACCAAAGAGAATCTCACTGAACGTCATGTTCTGTTTACGTTATAATACAATGTCCCTTCTAGCGGGAGAAATTGGCAGTAAGGTTCCCTATAACCAAACATCCAAGTAACTACAACGCAAACAAAGGCAAGCACTCAAGCAACTCCAGCCCGAACAAACCCCACCACCCAAACAAACTCAAGCACCCAAGCAACTACAACCCAAACAAACCGGAACACCCAAGTAACTCTAATCCAAACACCCAAATAATTCAAACAAATCCAAATAGACAATCCTCCATACAATGTCCCCCTGGTGTGTTGCCCCAAGTTGCTATTCCCCAACGGACCGCCGTGTAGAATTCGCACGGGGGAACAGGGAAACTGTGCAAAACCCGTAACGATACGGGTGGCTATATTTACATTGGCCGAAAAACCGAAGTCTTTTTTCGCGTAGTTAAGTTTTGCTTTCCAAATTTCCAGGGGCGATCCATTGTCCAACGTGAAAGTGGAATTCGCGTCTAAGCAGGAGGCGATCGATCATTGCGAGAGAATGAAGTGGAAGTGGTACGTTCAGAAGCCGAACGTCGACGAGCCGAAGCCTCGATCTTACGGTGCGAATTTCGCGTGGAACAAACGCACCCGGGTCTCCACGAAGTAAAAAAGTACATACGTCTATTTATGAAATTGCCATGCGGCGCGATAACTTTGCAAACTGTAGTCGATACTCGATGAAATCTCGTTACTCAGTCAAGTGTATGATATTAATTATGTAAAAACTGTACAATAGATTTGATCGAATTATCGCTGATCACGAGATATTTCAGATAATTTTAGTCTTTTATTGCATGATATAACGAACCGTTGAAAGAAAGTGAAGACATCATTACCGACTGGTTGGTAGATTGCCAACAGTAGGTAACTAGACACGTCGAGCGATCAAGTTGCTCATCGGGTAACAAACGCGTTTTTGCTCTGCCGGTATGTCTGACCAGATGATGGTAACGTGAGGTGATAAAAACTCGGATGGTAATGAAAAAGATCCCCAAACATATGTTGGCAGAAGAATGAAACAGCTCTGCTATGTTGCTTCACATTGATTGGATAGCATATTGAATTTAGACCACTCGTAAATTATACAATAGCTGTGCTAACATGGGCTTTTTCCCTATCCGTGCTCGCAGTTCCGGTTCAGCCGCGGTCTCAGATTCGCCTCAAACACTGCGTTTGTCATGCGGATTCATAGGACTGCCTCTGAAATCGCCCCGACGACCCTGAGTTTTGGCGGGCTGTAAGGATCGCACGATCTCTTCTTCTCGTGGAACTCGGGTGTCTCCACCTCGCACCATATCTGAACATTTTTTGGACAGTTTTGCTTGTTTTTCGAAAATATAATTTTTTTTTCTCGAAATCATAGTGTTTTTGCTCATAACTATAGTTCTTTCTTTCGAAATTATATCTGTTTTTTCGTGTCTAGTTTTTCTTCGAAATACGAGGGTGGGGTGAAAAGTTTCCGGCCTGACCAAGAGATGGTGCCACTAGGTCTAGTTTTGGAGCGGCGTCCTACAGTACCATTCCTACCGAGCTTGTATGTACAATTTCAGCCCAATCGCTACGTTAGTTTGCGTTTGAGAGCACATTGCGCGAGACGCTTCCGTTGTTTTCGTAAAAATGGAAAAATTGGAAAAACGTACTGTCATCAAATACTTCCATTTGAAAGGTTTTACACCAAAACAAATAAAAGAAGAGATGGATTCAGCACTAGAAGACTCCTCCGCATCATATTCAACTATTAAGCAGTGGGTTTCTGAATTTAAAATGGGTCGTGAGCACCTCTGACGAGCATCGCTCAGGACGGCCCGTTGAAGTCACAACTTCAGAGATGATTGAAAAAATCCATAAAATAGTGTTGGAAGACCGCAGGTTGAAAGTGCATGAGATAGCTGAGACCTGTAGGATGTCAGCTGAACGTGTGCGAAATATTTTGCACAACCATTTGAACATGGAAAAGCTGTGTGCAAGGTGGGTGCCGCGTTTGCTAACGCTCGACCAAAAACTGCTTCGAAAAACCATTTCTACCGACAATTTGGCGCTGTATAGGCGTAATCCAAACGAATTTTTGCGTCGATTCATAACTGTTGATGAGACATGGGTCCACCACTACACTCCTGAAAATAAAGAACAGTCAAAACAGTGGGTTGGAAAAGGGAAACCAACCCCAAAGAAGGCAAAAACAATTTTATCGGCAAACAAGGCTATGGCCACTGTTTTTTGGGATGCGAGAGGAATTATATACATTGATTACCTTGAAAAGGGTAAGACTATCACTGGTCAATACTACGCAGAGTTATTGCAAAGTTTGAAGCACGAGGAGCAAATTAAACGACCTCATTTGGGGAAGAAAAAAGTTTTGTTTCATCACGATAACGCACCAGCGCATTCGTCGATTGTTGCCATGTCCAAAATCCACGAATTGAAGTTTGAATTGCTGCCGCATCCTCCCTACTCTCCAGACTTAGCCCCCAGCGACTATTACCTGTTTCCTAACCTCAAAAAATGGCTTGGCGAAAAAAGATTTAAGAGCAACGAAGAAGTTATCGAAGCTGTAAATCAGTATTTTGAGGAGCTTGACGAATCTACGTTTAAAACTGGTATAACTAAACTAGAACACCGTTATGAGAAATGTGTCAGTGTTGATGGAGATTATGTTGATAAATAAAGGAAAAAAATTTTAAACATCGTTTTTCTTGGTCAGGCCGGAAACTTTTCACCCCACCCTCGTAAAAATTTCATTGAGGCGCAGTCTCGGTCAACCGCGAGCAGGCAAGACTCAAATGAGTTTTCATTCGGGCTAATCAATTTCCCAACAACCTTATCGATGCAAAATCGTCCGCTGATTACGAATTTTCCAGTCAGAATTCGATCGGTCCAAAACCCTGTCCGACGAAACTTCGTGGATCAAAGTTGATCTCCTGGGCAAAATAAGAGCTGGGAAAGGAGGGAAGTGAAAAATTCGTGACCACCAACTGATTTTGCATCGAGTATGACCTTGTCCAATCCATTGGAGCAAGGGGTATAAAATGGTCCGTCCTAGCTGATATCTGGCAATGCAACTGTACCGATTGCCCATCTTTAGTTGCATTGGGTGCCATGGTCGTTCCTTTTTTCTATAGACTAGTCTATAAGCCGTATCGATGCAGTATTTTGCATGATCTTAAAACAACCGTATACTCACTGCACCAGTATTCTTCCAATCCGGCAAGTAACACGGTTTCTTGT
This sequence comes from Ophion obscuratus, assembly GCA_964007375.1. Taxonomy (NCBI): domain Eukaryota; kingdom Metazoa; phylum Arthropoda; class Insecta; order Hymenoptera; family Ichneumonidae; genus Ophion; species Ophion obscuratus. The sequence goes on from OZ023318.1 coordinate 3,977,485, forward strand.
CCTTTTTTAACTTTTCGATAAACCTCGAAAACCGTTTTTAACCTGCGATGTTTTCTTCCCTTGTTAATTTCGCTTTTTTCTTGCCACTTTACTGCAAAAAACATTAATCCCCATCAATATATATATACACACATACATACATATATATGTATATATATGTGTGTATATATATATATATACACATATATATACATATATATACATACACTGGGGAGCCTCCGAAAGGAAAATCTAGATGCTTCGTATCAATAAGTATCCGAATTGCATGTTCTCCCATGCATGTTCTACGATCTTTTTTAGTTTTCGAGAAAAAAAACACTCAATTTGTTTTCGAGTATTCCTTTAGCGTAGGTTTTTAGTTTATTTTTATTTTGTGTACATACTTTTCCCTTAGAAGTTTTTCAAAGCAATTCGTAGTCATTTAGACTACTAAACGGTGTCTCAAAATGACTTGACATTTAAATTTATTAATAAAACCTCTCATTTATTTGAAAAGTACGAACATTTTTATTTCAATATAAGGTATAGACATGAAGGTTATGTGTGGAACACAATATCCGATAAATGGCATAATCGGCATGGACTTGGAAGACACATTCTTCCAACAAGATGGCGCAACCTGCCGCACTGGGGGCGGAACAACGCAGATATTGCAGACGAAGTTTCACGGTCGTGTTATCTCGCGCGGCGGCGATGTGAATTGACCACCAAGATCGTGCGATGTGACGCCATTGGGCTTCTTTTTTTTGGGTTTTCTGAAAGGAAAAGTGTATGCCAATGGCCCACAGACCATTCCGGAGCTCAAGGAATCAATTGGACACACCATTAATGAAATTCGTACGCAATTTTCCAAAATGTTATTGAATATTTCGTCAAAAGAGTGAACGTTTGCGAACGGGGATGAGGCGGTTATTTTTCGGATATTGTGTTCCACATACAACCTCCATGTTTGCACCTTATATTGAGATAAAAATATTCGTACTTTTCGAATAAATAATACGCTTTATTAACAGATTAAAATGTCAGGTCATTTTGAGATACCCTATATAAGTACTTTTTTTTAATCATCCTAGTGCCTAATCCGATATCATATTAGCTAGTGATCCTCTCAGACCTATTTTTTTAGCTTGCGATCTAAATCTAAGTCATTTACGTTAGGGTTGAGTTGCTCACTTATTTATTTCTTAAGGAGTAAGGCCACTGTAACGGCCCAAAAAAAAAGGTTTTTTCACTAATTTTTTGCTCCCGAAATTGAAGGTATTTGAAAAAAAACTTTTAATGGTGTTATCGGGCATACATTAAACTTTAGTATAAAATTTTTTTACAGTAAAAAAAAAACAAAATGGCGGTTCCACAGCTATCTTCCCGGGACATGTTTTGCTTCCAGGGCTCCGCGGCACGCAGCACCACTGGTGCACTTTTGAATCTAGAACAAAAAAAAAAAAAAACCATTAATCTAGAGGCCTATAGCTAGAGAATGTCGATCGGATTTTAAAAAGTATCAATTTTTGTGGATTTGGCGTGCGTTTGAAAAAAAAAATTGATTTTTGACGAAAAAAACGGCAAGTTTTTTGTTAATAAAAAATCAATAAATAAAGTTCTTGAAAATTCCGATCGACGTTCTCAAGATAATGTAAATGTTCACATCTGGTTAAAATTTCAAGTAAAAAAAATGAAAATTGTTCGAGTTATGCTGCGTGCCATTTTGAAAGACCATGTTTCGAGAAAAACGCGTTTAAAGTTTTGCGAATAGTTTTTTATTGGAAAAAATTGAAAAAAGAAGAAGCACAGGACCTTTTTTTTCTTATTCTAGAGGGTTTAAACTATTTTTTAAGCCAATAAAAAAAAATCGATTTTTCAAAAAATTTACAGTGGCCTTACCCCTTAATGGTGCAGCTAAATCTCCCATAAAAATGGGAGCCTTGTAATCAGGCATTTTTGTGTGATCAGAGGTGCCTGGAAGTCGGCCGCAGGTATATCTGTAAAGGAAATATTCCAACGGAATTTCAATTCTGTAACTACAAAAGGGTGAAGCACAAAAAAAATAAAACAATGACTAGGTCAATTCAAAACTAGCCATTCTTATTTAGTTAAAATTGCCTTTCTTTAACATGAAAATGACTAAAATTAAACGTAACAAAAAAACTTTGGAAATGACTTCAAAACTGACTCTCTGAAGTCATTAGAAACAAACCCACTAATCGCCAATTCGGGGGACGTCTTTGCCGAATTTTCATTTCTGAACGCAATTCGGAACGCAGTGAAAATATTGCTGTCTTTGTCGGCACGGGTTGTCCATACTTTCTCAGTGTCTTCGTGGAAATGCGTTACAACAGTGCAATAGAAAGAAAACAAATTGGTAGTAGACAACACTCCGGAGAGATCTTTAACGAACTGCAAATAGCGAAGTGACAAGTGTGGGGTAAAACACGCGAGAAGGGATAGGTTTAAAGCTCGCGAGGGTATACCATCGGGCATGGTAAATTGTAACAATTATTGATGTAAATCTTACTTATACTGTTCTCTCTCGTACCACGGACGGCTTTGGCATTTATAGGGTTCATCAATCACCTGCGAAATCACGAAATTGCTGGAATGATTTAAAATGCGATAGAAAATAATTCACCTGTAAAAGCTACAGGTGAATCATAAATATTTCACAACTGACTTCATTCGAATTTTTTAAACTTATGGAGTATAATTACGGATCGATGTTTTCTGGGCCGCCTACGTAGCGTTTCAGATTAACCTTGTTCGAGTACCTCTCGTAACTCAGAGCATTGTCGAAATAGTCGGTCCCGATACTCAACTGCGCAAAAAATATGAAAAAATCGTTAAATTATAGCTCTCATTGAATTTTGAAAACAAAAATTGACGAACTATTTCGTTAGGGAGGGTGTTCTTTCTTTTCAATTTATCGTTGGGTGTATGAAATTCTTTTAGGCTTTGTAGGACTTTGTACCCTTTGTAGGACTCTAGTACCACTTTTTTTGTTCTTATACCAGTCGGAAAAGCCAACGACGATACGCATATTCTCGAGTTTTTCCTTGATACATTTTTCGTCTCGTCGTCGAGCCACGTTGACTTTTCATTTTCTTCTTCCATTGCGCGCTGGATGATCTTACTCATGTTCAATTCAAACGAAAAATCGGTTCAAAGTTGTCAATTTTATCTCACCTCGATCGAATAAACGTCATTGAGAGTTTGTTTGGGTTTTCGGTTTTTTTCACTATGTACTCGTGAAGTATATCTTGTTAATATTCATACGCGGAATTCATGTAAATGGTAGATCTTATAGACGCTGCATAAGGCCACTGAAAGGTATATGAATTTTTTTCACCCTTTATTTTATTATATATGAAGATTTTCACCCTTTCGACACCTAAAGCCCTGACAAGTTTTCATTGTCTATGTCTGATACAAGAAAAACTCATATTTATGGTCTCTCGATACCGAAAGGTATGCATTTTGTGTTGTACGTAGTCGAGCTAACAAACCCATAAATTTATTTTCGCAATGCGTCCAGCTCTACAATACCTATAGACATACACTATACGTTGCCTTTAAGCGATGGAAAGTTCATATTTTAAACTATTTCGTACCTCAATTACATTTTAATTTGCCTGCGCCCGATGGAAGATAATTCCATATTATGACGTTTCGTTATCTTTAATGCAAAGTGTTATGTAGACGAGCTCAATGTACTTCTGGCCGCCCGATTCACAGTTTCGAAAAATGTATGAAGTATACATTTGCGACATAATGAATCTTTATCAGATTAATTGTTGGACCTAACAAGGGCCGTTTGATTTACTATTGTTGGGCAGCTCTTCATCATCAAGGTGATGTTGATCAAGCAACGTAAATCTTTCACATGGAATAAAATATCCATATATGATATAAAAAAATATACATCTATGCTACAGTAAACCAGAAATACGTTCGAAAACATAATACTTAACGCTAAACAGAACAGAAATCCAAAAATGTAGAATTCTCTCGCGTCAAACACTAGTAACGACAAATTCATATTTTTTGGTGTCGAATAGCTCGAAATATAAACTTCTCATATATTAGTAGCCTCTCGATACCTGCATTTTTTGTTATCTGCAATCGAACAAACTCGTATGTTTGGTTTCGGAATGTCTGAAGGCATGAATTTTTCATTGTCTACGCTGGAGCAGACTTATCGATATATTGCGCTTGGTAATGTTTATGTACCTTTTCCATCTGGTGCAATTAATACAAAATTCTTTTCATTTTTCGAAAATATCAGCCGTCTCAAAAAACACTGGGCATCTGCAACTCAGCTATCACTCTCGCTCTTAGGGCCGCTCGGTCGGTGTGACACTACGCCTTAAGGGGAGAAACCAGTTTAGACGGTTCAAAAAATCGACTTTTTTAAAATTCCATAAATTGTTAGTAAAACTATTCAAGAATATGTTGCCAAAGTTTCAAAACAAAATTCCGATTTGTTCCGATGCTATGAGCAAGGAAAGTGAACGCCCGTCGGTTCAGTGTCGAAGCGCGCGGTAGTTAGAACGGAGCGGTCGCTCAGGCCGTACTACAGGATATTAGAGAGAGAGGGGGATTTGGGCAGATGTTCTTGATTGTAAATTCTTACAATAGTAGAGGCGTTGGGTAGAAGGTACTCGAAGCTTTGGAATATTTCGACAGAGCATCGAGCTTGGTCAGTTTAGCTTCAGCCTTCCTAGCCTGTGCTGAAAGTTAGAAGTAAAAATGTCAGCATATCCGAAAAGTAATCGTGAGAATAACGAACGACGTAGTAAACCACGTAAGAGATCCTTCCACGGAAATCGATATACCAGGAGTCAATCAAGTGTTAGTGAAGATGAAATTGCCAGCGCAAAAAAACTTTTCACTACTACCAGTGACAATGTAACTGCAAATCCTCTACATTGTTATAGGCTCATCGAATTTTTCACCGTATTCACAGGTTTGTCGGACATTCTTATTTGTCAAAATTGCAAACAGGATGTGAAATTTCAAGAAACTGGAAACCGTGGCCTTGGTTTCAAGCTTGTTGTCGATTGTAACTGGGGGTCGAGACAAATTAATTCAGGTCCTTTAGTCAACACTGGATTTGAGATAAATCGTAGGATTGTATTTGTTATGCGGCTCTTTGGTGTTCGCAGACAAGGAATGCATTTATTTTGCAATTACATGGACATCGGCAATGGTATAGCTGAAGAAACTTACAATCGAATTCGCGCTCACATCCACGCCGCTGCGAAGGAAGTGTATGAATTCTGCTGTAAGAAAGCTGTAAAAGAAGAAAATAACGAGAACGAGAAACACGAGAGACCCATTTCGAATGTGAAAGTATCTGCTGGTGGAACTTGGAAAAAACGAAGATTCAAATCACTTTTTGGTGTTACAACGCTTATAGAATATCACTCCGGAAAAGTCACCGATCTGGTTGTACGAATTAGTTACTGCCAATCATGTGTATATTGGAACAACAAATCGAAAAATTCAGCAGAATATCTAGCATGGAAAGAGGATCATGACGAAAAAAATTGCACGAAAACATATGAAGGCTCCGCGGGAAGCATGGAAGTGGAATCTGTGAAAATGATGTTCTTGAGATCGGAGGAACTATATGATGTAAAATACAGAAATTATGTCGGTGATGGAGATTCGAAAACGTTCACAGCAGTTGTTCATTTAAACCCATACGGTGATGAACTGGCAGTTATCAAGAGTGAATGTATAGGCCATGTGCAGAAAAGGATGGGAACTCGGCTCCGGAACATCAGGAAAGCCAACAAACTGGGCGAAAAAGGAAAATCGACAGTGGCTTTGGTTGAAAAGCTCAGCAAGTATTACGGCTCAGCGATTCGAAGAAATGTTAAGAGTATCGAAGACATGAAGAAGGCCATAATGGCAACTTTTCAGCACATGATATCCATAGACGACAATGCACAACACGACAAGTGTCCAGAGGGAGATGACAGTTGGTGCAAGTGGCAGCCAGCTGAAGCACTTGGAACGGAGCCTGAAGCGCACCCTGCTCCATTACACCCCGACGTTCAGAAATAAATTCTTCCAATGTACGAAGATTTATCGAAAGATGATTTGCTGACGAGATGTTTGGGCGGCCATACGTAGAATGCTAATGAAAGTTTCAATTCGACCGTTTGGCGATTGGCTCCAAAGCACCTACATTGTGGCTATAAAGCAGTCGAGGTTGCAGCATTCTTGGCTACTGCGTTATTCAATGAAGGAAATTCACCCCTTTTAATAATGATGCACGGACTAAAACTTATAGTTGGCTCGCAGAGTCTCAATTTTTCCCAGGAAATGGTTGAGCGGCGCGTGAAAATACAGAATAGATGCAGCGCGTTTGAGACCAAGGAAGCTCTGCAAGCTCGTCAAGAGGAGATGCAAGCCCGAAATGATGCGTTTGACGAAGAAGAAGGGTTGCTATATGGTGGTGGAATAGCTGATCAACCGGGGAGCAGTTTATATCATTTATTACTGCCCTGAATTTCTCGTTTCCGGTACTTTTTTTTTCAAATGCGTTTTTCTCGAAACGACTTTTTTTCAACTCGTGGAAATTCTAGCTCGAAAAGTTATTGACCAATCGTTCTGAAAATTTGTGTGAATATTCTTTATTCAATTACAATCCATATGAACTAAACTCTGGGCTGATATTATCATCTAAAATATTTTTTTTTATGCAAAAAAGTTGCAAAAACATGGTATAAAAAATGACATTTTGTTCAAACACCTCAAAAACATGCAATTTTCAACTTTTTCGATCAGAGTTTAGTTCATATTCTTAGAAAATATGTTGCTAACGAAAAAAGTCGAAATGATTTCAGATAAAAATTGTGACTTCCGGATTTCCCACGAGCAGCAAACTCTGATGGCGACCGTCGATGGATAGCAGCTTCTAACTCCACAATTTACCCCGGAAATGACTTGAAAAATTATAACGTACACTTCAAAATATTAATAAAGTAGCTTCTAAGTTTAAACAAATTCTGATTATTCGTTCCCTGTTTAAAAAAATCACGAAAAACACTAAAATTTCGGCCTCCTAAACTGGTTCCCCCCCTTGAAGCGGGCCGTACACTCTAGGGTATACCTGATGGGCTTACTTCTACAGTTCGACTGTATAGCTAAACAAGAATGTGTATAATACAAAACTGTGCGGAAACCTGTGAGAAGATAATTACACAGAGTACGTGGCATGTTCGTCAGTTCGTCAGTGGCGTCGACATCAGTGCTGTCGAAATTCTTTTTTTTATTACTTGGCGTTAAGACGCTGACATGTCTTTTGGTGACTTCCAATTCCGAAAAATAATGTGAAATTCGATTATCGAATAATAATGTTAAATTTGATTGCCGGATACTAATTGTAAATTTGAATTTCGAATGATAATAATAATGAGTAGAAGGTTCGTTAGAAAACAAATGTTCCGAATAATAATGTCAATAATTGAATAATAATAATATTAGTAATTGAATAATAATAACAATAATTGAATATTAATAACAATATCTGGCGTTGGGAAGGTAGCGTGTCATCGCCCAGGGGAGTAAAACTTCTTCGCAATATCCAACGGTATGCCGGGCCAACCTCCTAGCACGCCAGAAACTAGGTTCCGCAAACACCTATTCAGGCTCCCCACAACCGGTCCCTCTCGGGTGGGGACCTAAGCTCAGTTGGGAGAGGCACCCGATCCATGGCAACGATCACGGCTCGAAATTGGCGCCTAGAGTGCACGGAGGAACTCAAGGAGGACCTGATCCGCTGCTGTAGCGCGGTTCTGTAACTCGTTATAACTCGGTAACGACAGTTTTCGTTATCGATAAATAACAGCCAATCACATGCGAGATCACAGAAGAAAGGGGGCCTCTTGTTGGCTGTCGCTAGCTAACGATAACGAAAACTGTCGCTACAGGGTTATAACGAGTTACAGAATCATGCTACTGAAGGGATAGCGGACCGTCGCGGCGGGGATACATAGGGAGGTTGCAGGCCCTGTGGAGCCGAGTGCACCCATAGCTTGCACACTTCTCAATACAACATCTGTGAGAACAGGCTGCCCGCTTTCGACGACAAGGCTACGATCTCTCATTACTACCACCAGTACTGTCTGACAGGCGCCCCTCCGCACTCATCCGCGTTCAGTGCGGAGCACTGCCGGACGGCCTCAAGATCCTCCCCTCCCCCGCAGTCGGAAGCCTCCCGTTGGCGCGACGATTTGACAGAGAACACGGAAACAAGGAGGGAGAGAATCACTGAGAAATTTTTTCTTCTGCCTGGTTGCCTAGAAGTGGCAAATGAGTTCCCTGCAGCAGCAATTCCTGAGACTGCTGATCTCCACAGAATAAGATCAATGTAGCTCGCAGGCAGACATACCGTGGTTAGTGTATGATATACTTCATTACGGTGGGGAGGGCGTTCACCCCGGAAATCCGAAAAATCAGCTCGGAACTGAAATGACCTTCACCACACATTGAACAAAGCTATCCTTATTGTGAAAGAATGCTACGTGGAAAAGATGCGGAACCTGGGAGTTACAAAGCAATCCTTAGAGCGACGGCTGGGTCGGGCGTTAGTCAACGCTCTCTTCCATTCTGATCCAGACTGCTGGTTCCAACGACCTGCGACTGTCCCCGACAAAGCGCCAACAGCTGTCCAGGTGGAGCGGTTTTGGGGAGAACTGTATAATGAGGAGGGTCATTTTGATGGAAGTACGCGAGCGCTGGGGTGGTTCGACGCGTTTTGCCGGCAACAGCCGGATCAGAGTGGCGACTGTCTTCCAGTCACACGGAATAAGGCGGAGAGCACTGAGTAGCATGAGGAACCACGCCGCTCCCGCGCCGGGTGGAATCAACACCTTCTGATGGAAAAAAATTAGGTACATTCATACCCGTCGGGCTTGCATCTTCTCATCGTTCATCAATGGGACATCTATCGAGCATCTATCGACGGGTTTCAGGTGGATCTGGAAATTTGATCTGTCTGGGAAAAACAAAATCAAAACAAGGTCCCGTAAAATAGCGTAGAGACGAACTTAAAGAGCTGGACATCGGCACATGCAAGATAATAAATGTCCTGCGCAGTCTGCACTGTCGATATTCCACCCCACGCCTGTATATGCTGCGGGAGAGAGGCGGACGTTAGCTCTTAGGAGTAAAGTGTCTTCATGATCGCATTGTCCTTGGAATAGTAAGCGACGAAATAACGAGCTCGGACCCGCTCCTGGAGATCTTGCACCAGCATGAGCTTCATGGAGTAGGGGCATTCCTTTAGAAGGCGGCAGATCGTGCTGCATGGAACCTCGGCTTGCCGTTCCGGCGTTGCGCCTTGCCAACAGACTCCGTCGCTGGGTTCCCCAAGTCCCGACGTCGGCGAATAATGTGGGCTGCCGAGCAGACTGCTCTCACTCGGCGGCACATGGGCAGACCCATGCACGGTGTGTTTTTTTCAATACTTCGAGAAGCAAGGGCTGTCCACCCAGCAGACCCCTTCCTTCTTGCGGTCACCTGGACTGATGTCCGTGACTGGAGGGCTAATCTGCGCCAGTCAAGATGGAGTTATCAGCACCCTGGTTTATCGCAGTCATGTTATGAGCCAGCCACGCCTGACCATCTTGTGTCGGGCATGCAAACAATCGCCGCATACACCAATGCATCTACTGTCGGCATGCCCGGTATATGCAGTCTTCGGCTATATCCATCAACATAACGTGGCCCTGAGGGTGTCGTATTACCATCTACGGCACTCTATTGGGATACACCGGGAGCCCGTGCCGCCTTATTTACCAGGAGATATTGACTTCGTCGTCGTGGGCAAATAGTGCAAGATTTATTGGAACCTTTCGTTCGCGAACATCGGGCCGCTTCAAGTGAATAAGCCTGATGTGGTCCTCTTCGATTTCGACGACAAGATGACATACGTCATTGAGTTTTCGGGCCCGGCGAAGGTAAACGTGTCGCGAAAGGAAGAGGAGAAACGGCTCAAGTATCCATCTCTCCTGGCCGTGCTATGTCATCTACACCGGGGATTCAGGGTGACTCTTCTTGCCCGCATCAAGGGCGCGCGTGAGCGGACGAAGGAGTCTTTTTGTGTCATACCTGGATACCTCCGTTTACTCAGGCAACACGATTGTCGATGGTGGTAGCTGCTCACCCTCTGGCTTGAGGGAGCCGCAATCGCAGAAGGATATTTAATTTTTCTCGCATCTTTTTAACTGGGCGGTAGCCGAGGTGATGTTGGAGCCCTCGAGTGTCGCCCAGCATTATTGTACCGTCTAGACTAAGATCGAGCCTATGCCTCGAGGGTAGATAAATGTTTCCCAGTGCGAACTGAGGAAGTGCGTTATCCGGAGCAATAAAATGATTTTCAAAAGAAAGTTTCATGAAGATATCATGTATGGATTGTTACAAGAAAGTAGCTGAATAAATATTTCATATTTTTCGTAATTAATTGTTAGGTAATTAATTAGGTAATTAATTGGAATAAAGGTTCGGATGCGGAAACGGTGAGAATTTTTTCGATCGTCTCTTATCACTTCAAAATAGTACGTGTATTAATATTATGAAAGTGCAGTTGGCGTCCAAGGAGGAGGCGACCGATCATTGCGAGAGAATAAATTGGAAGTGGTATATTTGTAACGGTCCCGCGGTTCAACATCTCGCGGTTGCCATCATTCCAGCGTTTCTCAGAAGCGGTCGGAAAGGCACGCTTTGCTATAGAAACAACGTCCTCCCAAGATGCTGACAGTCAGCGCGTCTGTAGTAGGATACAGTGGCACAGCCCTACTAATAAGTTTGCCTCTGTACCCGAAACGAAACGCAAAATTGCCTATCCTACCTTCCTTATCGACCTCACAGAACCTGGACAACAATCAACAACGGGTGAAGAGGGTCACCGGTCATCGGATCATCACCACAGCGAATCTCAACATGTTCAGAAGCCGAACCCCGATGAGCCGAAGGCTCGGTCTCACGGCGCGAATCGAGTAATAAAGTATATACGTGTATTTATGAAATTGCCATGTGGCGCGATAACTTTGCAAACTGTAGTCCATACTCGATGAGATCTTGTTACTCAGTCATGTGTATGATCAATCGTATAAAAACTGTACAACAAATTTCATCAATTTATCGCCGATTACGAGACATTTAAGATAAGTTTAGTCGTTTATTGCACGATATAACGAAGCATCGGAAGAAGGTAAAGATATTTTATATAACGCAACCATGTTTTCCTTGCTTTCGCGTGCGTGTGTATGGTAGGTAACGTAAGCGTTTTAGCGACTGCGGGGTGGGTTAGTGGTGGAAAGTTTGCGAAACAGCCCTTTTAGCACCGAGTAACAGATCGAACCTTCAGTGTGCGAGGCAGCTTCTGTGCGCGCCTGGCGCAATAGGTATTTAACAATACAAAAGCTCGTAAGACATGGTTCTCCCAGTCAGCCAGTACCATTGGTACAGCGTACCGCAAATGTGGAGTACATGCCACCGTGGTACACATTGTAATAATGTTTACCGACTATTGGTATATTACCAGCAGTTCGTAAGGAGATAACCTTAAGTGAACAAGCGGCTTAAAGAGTAGCGAACGAGTTTTGCTCTGCTGGTACGTTTGAACAGTTGATGGTAACATGAGGTGACAAAAACTCGAATGGTCACAAAAAAGATCCCCAAAAACGGTAGCAGAAGAATAAAATAGCTCTGCTTAGTTGCTCTACATTGATTGGGTAGTATATTCAATTCAGCTTGTTTGTAGATTACACAATAGCTCGTCGAACATTCAAATGAATGTAGTTTTGTAGCAATTGTTGGTTTAGATTCTCCACTGGCCGTCCCAGCGATTGGTATTTTTTCCTAACCATGCTCGCAGTGCCGGTTCGGCCGCGCTCTCGGATTCGCCCCAAATGCTGCATTTGTCTTCCGGATTCATAGGACTGCCTGCGGGACAGTTGAAAACTTCGGCAAAGGCTTTCGTGTTTGAAACTGCCCCGACGACCCTGAGTTTTGATGGGCTGTGTGCATCGCGCGATTTCTCCTCCTTCTCGCGGTATTCGGGAGTCCCCACCGAACACCACATCTGAAAAATGTTTTTTTTTCAGCTGTGTTTGTTTTTTTAATTATATTTTTTTCTCGAAGTTGTAGTTTTTTTTCTCGTAATTCTAGTAATTTTTCGAAATTATAGTTTTTTTTCTCGAAATTATAGTTTTTTTGAGGCGCAGTCTGGATCACCCGAGTGCAGGCAATACTGATATAGTCTTTCATTCGGGCTAATTGATTTCCCAACAGACCTCATCGATGCGAAACCGTCCGCTGACTACGAATTTTCCAGTCAGGATTCGATCGGCCCAAAATTCTGTCCGACGCGGCTTCGTAGATCAAAATCGATCTCCTGGGCTTAATAAAGGCTGGGTAAGGTGGGGACTAGATAATTCGGGACCACCAAACGACTTTGCATCGAATAAAACCTTGCCCAATCCTTTTGAGCGAGAAATATAAAATGGTCCGTCCAAGTGGATATTTGGTAACTCAACTGTACCGATTTTCATTCTTTAGTCGCACCGATTGGGAGCGATGTTCATTCCTTTTTTGCACAGACTAGCCGATAAGCCGTATTGATGCACTATTTTGAGTGATCTTGTAACAACCCTATACTTACCGCACCAAAGGAAATAAAGAACAACTGCTCGTCCGTGTATTCTTCCAATCCGGGAAGCGTCACCGTTTCTCGTCCTTTTTTAACTTTCCGATAGGCCTCGAAAACCGTTTGTAATCCAGTAGAATCAGCGATGTTTTCACCCCTCGTGAATTCCGCTTTTCGCTCCCGGCTATACTGCAAAAAAAATTGATTTCTCATCTATATATATATATATATATATATATATATATATATATATATATATATATATATATATATATATCCGGTATATAGGTATAAGGTGGCCCGAAAAGTGCAGTCCAAAAGGAAAACCATGTATGTTCTTTGATCTTTTTTAGTTTGCGAGAAAAAAGTATTTTATTCTGTGCGAATTTTCCATACGATATAATGTAGGTTTGTCGTTTTTTTTACATCGATTTTCTTCTTAGGCATTTTTAAAAGCAATTGGGAGCCATTTCGATTAGTATATGAACTTTTTTGTCATCTAAACTTTATTGACTTATCCCCTCGAACCTATTCTTTTAACTTTTGTTCAAAATCTAAATCATTTATGTTAGTACTCAGGCCGTCATTTATTTAGTGCTCAACAGTGAACTTCGTAACGATAACACACGTTAAAAAAACGCGAGGAAAGTACATACACAATAAAGCCAAGAGTTTTAAATGCTCTTTTCTCGAAAGCTAAAAAAGTTCCTGGAGCATACATGTGATTGGGATAGGTATTTATACGTGGCATCTAGATTTTCCTTTTAGACGTAACTTTATGGGGCAGTTTTTGTCTGGTCATTCGGGATTTTCGATGTAAATACCATTCATTTTATCAATACCATTGAATCCCATTTGACCATGAGTTCTCAATTGATACACGATTTTTGAATTAATTTATTACCTGCCTCTTCTTTTGTTTTTCTATACTTTTTTAATTGGTATTCTATTTATCAGCATTTGCCAATGAATGCGAAATGTTTCGGAAAGTGCACTAACCATCGGTTCCTCTGTACTTCCGGTTGTCTCGGGTGGTTTCGTTTGGCCATAGTACTTGTCGTATTGATCGGTGAAGCAATCGGCCCTTTGGTAATAACTTTTCAAGAAGTCCTCGGAAAGCTCCGTGTCATTTCCGTCCTTGCCAAACCTTATGCCTTCGTATGGGTGGCATTACAAGAAAACTGTTTAAAAATCATCTGTTTTTGTCGGTGCATATTAGAAGAGAATCCAGAGATTCTAAACCCTAACAAATACATGGGGATTTTTAAAGCCATAAAAATCTACGGAGGATTTTAGATTGAAAAAAATCAAAGGGAATCTCATATCTGAACAACCTCAACCCAATGCGGTTCATTGGGGATTTCTTATAACAGAAACACCGAAACGCGAAGAGAATTCCAAAGCCAATAAACTGGAAAGGTCATTTCAAAATGGAACAAATTTTATTAAACTTGGTCTACTTTGGGGATCCCAGACTTAAACAAATCCAAATAGGGTTCTGAATACAAAAAGTCCGAAACAAATAAGGGTTAACCCAAAATAACCCAAATAAATCCAAACACCTCAAAACCAATAGCTATCCCAAATCGAAAATAAATTGAAAGGGGGTTCCAAATCCGGACAAATGCATATGCAAAAAAAAATCCTAAATCAGAGGCAAATATAAGTCGCAAATATATTCCAAACAGCGCGAATTCTAAAGAGGATTCCGACTTCAATCAAATCCGAAGGGGATTTTAAAACCCAAAAACGTATTGAGGAGATTTTAGACCTAAACAAATCCAAAGCGGATTTCAAATTCAAATACTCCAAAACCAAAACTCAAATAAATCCATTAGGGTTCCAAATCCGAACGACTGGAAAGGTAAAAAAAATCCAAAATCATAGGCAAATAAAAACCAGAAGAAATCGGAACCCAAAGACAATTTCAAATTCATTGGAACCCGAAGGGAATTTCAAAACCGAAAGAAGTCCGAAGGGCATTTCAAACCCAAACAAATCCAAAGAGGATTTCAAATGAAAAAAAAACCCAAGCCCAATAGGGATCCAAAACCCAAATAAATCCAGAGGGGGTTCCATATACAAACGAATCCAAATGCAAAAACAATCCAAAACCATAGGGTAACGCAAATATAAATCCACAAAAAGCGAAGCCCAAAGAGGATTTTGAATCTAGTCAATTCCGAAGGAAATTCTAAGCCCAAAAAAATTCGAAGCGAATTAAGAATCCAAAAACGCAAATCCAATAGCGATTCCAAGCTCAAAGAAATTCAAACCTAAAAACAACCAAACAAACCCAAACGAACGACAAAGAAATTCAAACAAACTCACCTGTATCATCAAATCCATGACCGATTTCATGACCCACAATTACCCCAACTATTCCGTAGTTGATGTACCTGCAACATATGTGGCATTTCAATGTTAAAATTACTATATTCGTGAAAATAGACATTGTTATTGGATAATATCAATACTATTTTTTTTTCAATGGCGAAGCTTAATCTTCAGTAAAAATGAGAGTTTCGTACTCGGGCATTTGCGGTGTGAATAGAGGTGCCTGGAAGTCGGCTGCAGGTATATCTGTAATGGAAATATTTCAACCGAATGTTAATTCAGTACCGATAAATTAATTTAAAAAATGACTAGTTCTGTTGGAAACTATTCATTTTTAAATGACATTTTTTTATACTTTAAAAACCGTTTTAGAATCAAATTTTTTTATTGAATTTTTAGAATCACTTTCAAATTATATTTTTAAATTGTACTTCTAAAATGACTTGAAATTTTTTTTTTCAAATTAAACCTTCAAAATGATTATAACATTAAATCTTTAAAGCCATTAAAGACAACCCCACTTATTGACAATCGGGGCGGGCAGTTTCACCGAATTTTAAATTCTGAATGCAATTTGAAACTCAGTAAAAACATAGCCGCCTTTATCGGCAACGGTTGTTCATAGTTGCCCGGTGTCCCGGTATAATGCGAAAACACCTCTGCCGGAGTGTTCTGCACTGTCGCTCTCCTCAACGAATCGGAAATAGTGAAGTGATAGCCGTGGGGTAAAATATGTGAGAAGGGATAGGATCGCCAAAGCTGGCGAGGGGATACAAAAAAAACATGGTAAATTCCAATTATCATTTATGGAAAACTTACTTAAAGAGTTCTCACTCGGACCGTAGACGGCATTGACAGTTGTAGGGTCCATTAACCACCTGAGAAATCATGAAATTGCTGGAATAATTTTATTTGCAATGGAAAATAATTCATCTGCAATTTCATTCACAAAAGAACTTTTCAGACGTCATGTTACTCGATTTTTTTAAATTTGTATTAAGGAGTATAGTTACGGATCCTCGTCTTTTGGGCCGGCTGCGTAACGTTTCAGATCCACCTTGTGCGAGTACCTCACGTAACTCAAAGCATTGTCGAAGTATTCGGTTCCGATACTCAACTGCGCAAAAAAATATGGGAAAAATTTGTTAAATCATAACTCTTATTTAATTTTGGAAATAAACATTGAGAACATATTTACAGGCGTATTTTTTAAATTTATTTTAGGACCTCTGAAAGTCTTTCATGATCTTACCCCTTTGTAGGACTTCAGCATTGCTTTTTTGTTCTTATACCAATCGGGGAAGCCAACGAAGATACGCATGTTCTCAAGTTTTCCCTTGGCCAACTTTTTCGACTGGTCGTCGAGCCAGGTCGACCTTTCGATCTCTTCTCCCATCGTGAGCTGGATGTTCTTGCTCATGTTTAAAACCTGCGACAATCGGATCAAAGTGGGCATTGTATTTTGCCTCTTCAAACAAACGTCATTGAGAATCTCACCGCGTTTTCGGTCTCTTTCGTGATGTACTCATTGACGAATGCGTATCCCGCGGCATTCTCCATCTTCATCTCGTCGACGCACTCGGACCAACTATGAATGCACAAATAAAAGGCTCAGAAAATTGCCAATTTCTGCGAAAGATTGGATTGAGAGCATAATTAGGGAAAAAATTCTCGTACCGTGGAGGTCTCTCTTTAATCCCGAATTCCTCCATGAGAAGCACATACAAAATGTCTCTCGCAGCCTCGGTTGTATAGGGCAACATGTTTGCCACAAATTTCCAGTGTATGTAATTCACTGTTAAATCGAGACAGAGGCTTCTCAGTACAAAGCGGAAATTATGGGAGGAAGCAAAAATAAGTGGACGAAAGCTTAGAGAAGCCTAATTGAATATTTGATAGAACTTTGACATAACGAAAGTACCATACTTTCTTCACCTCATCCCAAGTAAAGTGACACGGAGAAGAGTAAGAGAATATTGAACACCGTATTTACATTTTTTTTTCTAGCCCTCAACCGAAACGAAACCAACGGAAACGAAAGTCCAAGAATATTGGACAAACCGTCAAAAAGTAAACGAAGACATAACAAGTTCGATAGAATATTCGAACTTAATATTTAAATCCTTCTCCTTCTTCACTTCAACCCAAACAAACAAAAGTTTGTTTAGGTTGATTTAAGAAAATTGTACAAACTTGAGTCAAGAGTGAACAAAGATATAAAAAGCTTGATATAATATTGGAACTCAATATTTACATCCCTTCTATTCTTCGCCCGTCTTAAAGTATTGAAAGTAGGATTCTTTTTTTCGAAAAAATAGTACTATCGATAGAATTTAATTTATACCCCAGTCAGTGGTTCTTTTGGCCGATAGGAGTCAACCATTAACACAATCGGAAATTAAAAATTCAACGTCCGTCTAGTGAAGAACATACCAATCGTTCGTGTTGGAGTTTTCTTGAGAAGCTCGTCTAGTCCTGTAAGGTAATCCAGGCATACTATATAAATCTGCGTGGCCGGATGAACCTCGATATTGACAGTGTCGAATAATGCCTGAATCACTGATTGCCATTTGATCTGCGAATAGCACAGTGAATATGAAGAATCCTGTTCGTTTCCGTGAGTGCCTGTTCGCTGATGCTCAATTTCTTCTAATTAATTTTTTTTTATCAAGGAGGGACCTTAAGACGTGAAGCGTGGCAAAAAATTCCGACGAAGACACGAATAACCAGGAGATATAGGTCCTTCCTTTGGTAATGGGACATCGACTGACATGTTAAATCGCTCTTTCTAGTCGTTTACGAGAAAAATTCATGAAACTCTGCTTGGATGTCTCTACAAGAGGAAACTTTCGTCATGTTGTCTCGGAATGTCTTGTCTATCACATTT
The DNA here is from genome assembly GCA_964007375.1 of Ophion obscuratus. Classification (NCBI taxonomy): domain Eukaryota; kingdom Metazoa; phylum Arthropoda; class Insecta; order Hymenoptera; family Ichneumonidae; genus Ophion; species Ophion obscuratus. The sequence goes on from OZ023318.1 coordinate 3,995,364, forward strand.
GCACGAGGGCGCAGGCAAACTGGGACAAAAACTCGAATATTCGGGAGATACAGGTTCATTCTTCAGTAATGAGAAGTCGAATGTGTAAGATTCAAGTTACTCGGTCCAGTCGTTTAAGAAAAAAACTATTTTCGGATTTCTGTACCGGAAGATTGCTTATCGGAATGACTTCGTCTATACGTTTTTTGAAAGCAGTGAATGAAAAATTGGACAGCCCAAGTGCCCCGGAACTATGAAATCACTTAGTTATTAATATTTTTCGAGCAGGGAGAACAATGGTCTCCAAATGACTCACTTCGGTCCCGCAACTGATGACAGGTTGTGGACGTGCCCATGTCTACTTACGTTTTTTTTCGGATCTTTGTCAGGGATCGTCCCATTATTGTCCCACCAATCAACAAGTTCCTCCAGAGTCACCTTCGCCATTTTATCATAGTCTTGAAGCTATAGAAAAAGTCATAAGTGTGCTTACAGTTGCGTTTTAAAAATAGGCGAAAAATGTTGCTCTTAATACCTAACAAATTTGGTACTTGATTAACGTACCTCGTAAACCTTCTTCTCAAACTCGACGATCTCCTTTGCATCCTTTGTGAGTCTTTCTTTGGGCACGTCGGCTCGATTAGCCTCGACAAAGAAATGTGCAACTCCAGCTACGAATTCCACGTACTCGTCGTAATCGTTACCACTGTAATTTCGGTACTTAAGGGGAATCTGCTCGTTGAGAGGAAGTTCCGCAGGGCCAATCTAAACGTTTAACGATCCGTGAAGTACGACATGTTTCCATACCCAAACGAACGACATGCTTACTATTATTGCACCGTGTGTCGTATTTGTGACGGCTGCCGAGCGAGCGAGCAATGTAAAGAATGTGTAGGCGGCCGTCAATCGAAGGTAATCATTTTCCACGTCCTGCCAAGGATTTTCTTCATCGTCCCACTCCTCCTCGTCCATGGATATGGGCCAACCGCCGGCACGATTCAAAATCGATTCTATCGGCTTGACGCCCCGTTCCTCGAGAGTTTCTGAATCAGGGGAAAATATTTTGACCAATAGCAAATATAAATATACAAGAATTCAAGTTGGTAAAGAAATCGGCGAAGAGCGAGTGGAATTTTTTTCCAAAAATATCTGGATAAAATAACTTTAAATGATTGCAATTGACGTTCGACTGAGATACTGTTGTTTTTTTTCGTCACCTGTATCCATGCAAGATCGGTACCATTTCTTGGCCTGCCTCACGGGCAGAATATCGCTGGGTTTGACCTCAGTTTCCAAGATTCCTGTAACGGGCCGGAACTTGAATTTGTCGTACACTCAATGATATTCATGGTGGCTGATTTTCTGGGGATTATTGTCGCGCAAGATTTTTGGGTCTGTGAGAAATTGGTTGGCTCACGTTTGACACGATGATGGACCGTCTGTTGGAACATCAAAAAACGGCTCCAGGTTGGTAAGCTCGGAGGAATCAGATTCTTGGTGCCCCAACCGCTGCAAGTGAATTCGTAAAAGTCGTCGCAAGGGTTCACCGACTTGTTCAAGCTGGTGAGAAATTCGTCGGCTGCAAAGTCATTGTCATTCTCCTTTTATCCTTCTCACTCCCAGGACAGACTCATCAGTTTTCTTCTGGATAAATTAATTTTACCATTTCGACGACTTACCTATTGTTTTGCATTCCTTTGTCGAGCAGACATTATGGTTCTTTCGGTTCTTCGATACCTCTGCCAATTTTTCGGCAGATGTACGCTTGGCGAGGGCTGACAGCCATTGCTCGTCATCGGGAAAGACTCCCTCGCCCCAGAGCGATGCCGGAGAGGAGTGTGTTATGGATATCATGCTCCAAAGACCGCAAAGTAATCTGAAATTAACGACGATTTTTATTCAAAAAAACCAGTCTGGTAATGTTTCGTTGAGCTATCAATTTGCATAGCAATGTTAAAAAACAAAATTTTCCCTTGAAAAATCGGTTGCCAGTTTGGCGACCCAAAGAAACTCACAATACTCTTCGATCCAGCATTTTGATACCGCTCTTGGTGGTCATTTTGCGACGGCGACGTAGCACTGGCCCCGACCTGCGACGACTTCGGTCAGCGTTGACTCGATGATGCGCTCACGAGAATGCGGAATATATGCCAATTGATAAGCCTCGCAAGTCCTCCACTAATTTCCTCTGGCCTTAAGAACGTATCAGTGCACACCCTTGAAAAAAATCCTTTCCGGACAGTTTATATCCGGACGGGATGAGATACATCCTCGCGTCATCCTGTGAAGGAATATCAATTGCGGATGTCTCTTTGCACGAAGAAACCCCGGTAGCATCACGTGCCCAGTGGCTATTCATAGCAAAACGAAACGATTCGTTGTTTGTTCGTCGGTCTTTTTTTAACCGAATAATGGAAAACGTACGCACCAGCATGGTAGTTACATTGAAGCTTCGTTCTTACCCGAGTGGAAATTTTCAGCCTATTTTTGAGGCCTTTTACTCCATTTCAGCCTACTTTAAAGGTGTTTGATTTGATTTATGCCTCACTTGAGGCAACTTAATGCTAGAAGTCTTATTACGAGCCTCAAAATGTCATCCAAATCAACTTTTCTGTTCCTCCTTTGCTGTTTGTACGGCTTACCTCCTGCACAAAACCTTATACTCCTACCTAACCCAATCCAAGAAGTTTTATCTCTTCTTTGTGTTTGAACCTGCCGAACACATGTCTGTTTCGGAAGGTTCAGACGTTGAGATTGACATTTTTCTGAGCCCTAGGCTTGGTCTCCTTCAAGCTGGTCCGGTTAGAATGCGATGCTGAGACGATATCAATCATTTTTAGTGATTCTTTTCAGCAACTGTCACGTAGAACCTGCGAAAGTCCGATTTGCCTTTTTAAAGCACAGTAGCACACGAGATCCTTCAGCATTTTACAAGGAAGCCCTTCAGTAAATACTCAATTTAAACCAATTTCTGTTGACTCATTGTCTGATTCAATTATTAATATTTTTTTTCTTGTGACGTGGTTAAGAGTATGTATTAAAATATATAGAAATATAGTTTTTTAAGACTATATACATACACAACGTCTTTTCCACAATAACCTCGGTAAATAACCTTTAACGGAATACGATCTTGAAATCCATTTCCGATGTACCTGCGGCAAAGCCTCGAGCGAAAAAAAAACCCGGGAGGGTATTGAGCGATCCACACGGCGTGATTGGAGGTGCCTCAGATGGGATAGACGGGAATGCTTGAAGTTAACAAGCAAGTAGTTTCACAATCGTTTACATACAACACTGATTCGTAATTCGGATATCTATAATACGTGAGGTTGCCGAGGTAAAATTAGAAGATGCAACTACCTAGCAATTCATTTATATCTTCCACTGTCCTTCCGAGCGATTGGTTTTTTTTTCTCTCTTCCATGCTGATGTTGTGTTGTGCGTCCTATCGCATACGCCCTAAATACCACACTTGTTAGCGGGACCATTGGAGTGGCCGCAGAGCAGTTGAAAGCTTCGGCAAAGCTCTTTGTGTTCGAGAATGCAGCAATAACCCTGATTTCCAGGTGCTCTGCATAGGTCACTACTTTTTATCTTTTTTTTCGCGTACTGCACCACATCCGTTGGAGTGATTTTCGCTTTAACTGGTTCCAATGATGGCTGACAATTTCGTGGTAGGATTGGCGTAGTTTGGGTCGGGCATTGAACCGTCTGATAGTGTTGAGATAATGTCTAGGTAGTGTCTAGATACTGAGGTTGTCAGTGTGCAGATTATTTCCGGATTATATGTTCGATAGCTAAACATTATCTTGTGATTATCTCAATGATAGCTTCATATTATCGACATAGTATCCAGATGTTATCTAAATGTTATCTAAATTGTATCTAGATTATTCTCCAGATATTATCTAGAGGATAACAAGGTGATGTCTAGATAGTGTCTACATAATTAGTTTGATAGTGTCTTAGAGCTCGATAATGTGGCCCAGATAAGATAAATCCCAAGTGAACATTCTTTATGATGTTTTACAGGGTGTCCAATAGGAAGTTGCTAAAACTAAATGAGTGTCTCTTCCCTCCATGAATTCAATAGGGGTCCCTTTTTCTAAGGCGCATACCTGAGGCCCCGCAGTTTTATTCCAGCCATGGTTGAAGCAAGTACGCGCGCGTCAAAATGAGTGAGCTCACCACGGAAGAAAAAGTATATCTTATTGAGTGCTTCTTCTCGAGGCGAAAAATTTATGGTAATGCGTATAGAGGGTTTCGTACTAAGTTTGAAACTCATATAGTGGCCAGCGAAAACACTCTGAAAAGGTAAGAATTTAATATTTATTCATATTCATCTATCACACAACTTGTGTTTCAATTCAATTAAACTGCATTGAAGTAATTTTACTTTAATTTATGTAGGATAATCGATAACTTTGTGAAGTATGGTACACTCCAGGACCGTAGACACGAATTGCCAGGTCCATCTGTTACGGTGACGACACCAGAGAAGATCAACGAAGTTGAGAATTATTTCAAACAAAATCCAAATGATTCGATACGGAAAGCTGCTCAAGCATTAAAAATAACCACATCATCATTACACAACATTTTGAGATATTTTTAACAGTTTCATCCGTATAAAATAAGCACTCATCAATTGTTAACTGAACATGCCATGACGAAACGCATCGAATTTTGTAATACTATTACGGAAATGTTTGAAGCCGAAGAACTTAATGAGAAATTGATTATTTATTCCGATGAAGCACATTTTTAGATGAATGGGTACGTAAACAAGCAAAATTACCGGTTTTGGGGAACGGGAAATCCCAACATATCGCTAGCAAAGTCCCTTCATCCACAGAAAGTAACGGCATTGGCAGCGATTTCAGTAAAAGGAATTTATTTGCAATTCTTGGAATCTACGGTAACAGGAGAGAGTTACTTTTGGAAACGAAATTCTTCCCTTATGCAAAAAAGAGGGGACTGGTGAAAAATGTTTACTTCATGCAAGATGGAGCGACGCCGCACCGGACTCATGAGGTGTTTGAAGCTATTCATCGCGTATATGGGACTCGAGTAATGGTCTGGGGAACCCTAAATTTGTTCGAGGCGGACTAGAATGGCCTCCGTACTCACCGGACCTGAACCCTTGTGATTTTTTCTTGTGGGGTTACATTAAAGATCATTGTTACGCTAAAAACCCCAGCACAGTAGAAGAACTGATCGCGGCAATCCAGGAAGTGGTTCGCGGCATTACGAACGATATGTTGGACACAGTTTTTCACAGTTTTCAAAAGAGAATTAATTTTTGTGCACAATCTAACGGTTTGCATTTTGAAAATATCTATCATTAATCACTGTACTTTTTCATTATTATTCCAGATACCTTAGTAGTAAGGTATCTGGGACAAGAAACCTCAGCAGACGGATTAAACCCCGACACAAAAAACATTGAAGCCGTAAGAGAATTCAAGACACCGAACACTCCAAAAAAGTAAAAGAATTCTTAGGTTTAGCTGGATACTATCGCCGCTTTATAAAAAAATTCGCAGCAATTGCAAAACCCCTTTCGAATCTCACTAGCAAACGTGTTAAATTTCATTGGGCATTTCAACATCAATTAGCATTCGAAACATTGTGCAACAAGTTGTGCACAACATCGATTCTCCAATATCCACATTTCTCGGAACCTTTCATCGTAAAAACTGACGCATCTAATTACGCCGTCGGCGCAATTCTTTCGCAAGGAAAAGTCAGAGAAGACCCCATGGTTGCAGCTGCTTCAAGGGTCCTTAACAAGGCCGAAAAGAATTACTCCACTCTGGAAAAAGAAATGGTCGCTATGGTGTTTGCCCTAAAAACGTTCCGATCCTATCTTTATGGCAGGCCATTCACCCTACTGACCTACCACCGGCCACTCGTCTAGGTGAACTCTATGAATGGCCCGACGACGGAACGCATACTGAGATGGAGAGACATTAAAAGAGTTTGATTTCAAAATTCAGTTCAAGCCAGGAAGGGTTAACGGATTATACGCAGTTAGAAATAAAAAAAATCGATTTTTTAATTGCATTTTCGGAATATACAAATGTGTGAGTATACTTCCTGAAAATTTCAAATCGATCCAGCGAATATTCTCGGAAATACACACATATTTGTAAGGACGCTCGGAGCGCTACAAAGTTGACTGTTGAAATCTCAAACGTGTTTTTTCTCAAAATGGTGTTTTCAAAGTCGGTGAGCACGATTTTTCAAAAACAGCTCAACCGATCGGTCTGCACTTTTAACACAACCTTGTCAGATATATTCTTCAGGCATTGATCGAAGGAATAAGAGTTCGGACAGTTATTCATATTTTTTTTCAACGATTTAACAAACAAAAAATAGTCGAAATCGAAATTGTTTCTTTCCGGAGTCACTGTTTTGTCAAAAATAAACATTTCGACTATTCCTTTGATCAATACCTGGATTTATCTATCTCCCAAGAATCTTTTTTTGTTTGTTTTTTTTTTTTTTCATTTCAGATAATCCAAATCGGAGATACTTTGCTCACCGCCGGACATTTTTTTTTCGGGGACTTCAGGAGACTTCGTACAGCAGCAATATTAATGAATATTTTTTAAAACAAAAAATGCCAATCTAAAGCTAAAAGATACCACTACACTGCCTAATACTTTTCGTTTTTCCCAAATGAAATCCTTTTCCAGAAAAAAATCGTAAAAAACAACTTTTTTTGGCCTTGCAACTGCGTATAACGCCTTAATACTAACACCGATGCACTTTCTCGAAATCCAATAACTCTCCCTATCAAATTCAAATGGCGTTCTAGCGATACCCCACACGGAGGAAAAATCCTACTACCAAATCCGGGTATCGCTACAACATATTCGTCATCAGATCCAAGCGTCTATAATAAGAAACTTAGAAAATAAAAAAAAACTACTTTGAATGATGACATCACGAATTCTTCCCCGCTAAATCAACGAATACCTATTCCTCGAGCAACCGACTTCACAGATACAATTCCGAGAGAAACGTACGTGAGCCCCGTTCCAGAGCGATCGAACGAAATTCAAAATCAAACAATTTTTATTCCACAAGCAAGTAATCTTACAGAAACGGCAATTCCGAGAGAAACGTATGTAAGCCCGCTTGCCACAGGATCAAATCTAACTTAAGGTGACCGGCCTGATCAACCGATGATCAAGGACCTCAACAAAAAGAGGCCACGTAATAAATCAAACTCTTCAGAGCATCGAAGTCCAAATTCTTTAAAGCAACAATCATTAAATTCCTCGGAGCATAAAAACGCGAATTCCTTGGAAAACCAAGAATCGCATTCCCCAGAATATCGAAGGGAAAAAAGTAAAGTAACATCAAAAAAGCAACAAACGGAATCCACCAACGTTATCGAAACAAGAGACAACATCGAAATGACAAAAAACAATTATATTTGTTTCATATCTGCTGACGGTACTGTCTCAAACAAAACCGGGGAACGATTAATCGAGGTAGGCTTGCTAAAAAATCTATCTCCCACCAACACGTTCGAGATCAGGCAAGTTCTCATATCCGTAACACCAAAGGAGTGTTCGCTTCAGTAACACAGGAAAACTCCGCATCACCCTTAACGAAAGAAAATCTTACGGAATCGCTCCGAAATCTAAAAATAACAATGGAAGAATCGAATGTCCAATCAGCATTTTCTCAGAAGCGCAGTAACCTCAACGATTGAGCGTGGGCGAAAATAACGAGCATCATACGAAAAATCTTCGCGGATACCGAAATCCAAATAAAAATCGGCCATGATGAAATTACTGTTCCACCAGAGCAAGACAGGCTCAAGATCACAAAGAAATGCCACGAATTTCCAATAGCAGGTCATAAAGGCGTAACTAAAACATATAACAGAATTTGGGACAATCTCAAAAAACAAGTAGAACATTACATTCTGCAATGCGCCAGTTGCCAGAGAAAAAAATTGGTGAGAATTAAAACCAAACGGCCTAGATTAATCACAGATACTCCGATCGTCGTATTCGACAAAATTGCAATCGATATAGCCGGACCGGTAACTCCAGATTCTGATCTTGGCCACCATTTCATATTAACCATTCAGGACAGCCACTCGAAATTTTCAGTTGCATAACGCTAAAAAGCGCAACGGCTCACGAAATCGCCTATCCGCTTGTCACGGAATTCATATCCTCATAATCATATGAGTAATGAAACAATTAACGAAGATCCTAAAAATAAAGCAAATTGAATCGACAGCATTCCATCCACAATCGAACGGATCGCTCGAACGAAGTCATTAAGTCCTCACAGACTTCCTGAAACATGACACCAATAAAAAAGACTGGCATAAATGGTTACGTTAGGTAACTTTCGCATACAATACAAGCGTACACGAAGGTACGAAATTCACACCGTTACAGGTAGTCCCAGGGAAAGTAGCACGACTACACTCCCAATTTTCATACCTGGACGAAATCTTAACGTACGACGAACACGTGAGAAATCTCGCGCACCATTTACAAGAGGTGGGAAAACTAGCGCACAACAATCCCGAAAATGCCAAACAAAATTGAAAGTTCACTACGATAAAGGAATCAATCCCGTAAACTTCCAAATTAGAGATAAAATCTACCTTATAAAAAATCAACAAAGAGGAAAATAGCACCACAATTACCTAGATCCTTACGAAATCACACAAGTCTTCCCAGACCAAAACGATATCGAAATCGCGGTAGGAAACAATAAACGAAAGATTTTCCATTGTGATCGCACTAAACTAGTATACCAACTACTACACTACAAATTCCGGAACTTTAAACACACATACCGGCACCCTTCAGGAACATCAGAATAAACCGTTCCCCGAGACTCAAAAACAAATGCTAAACTCCAAACACCTTAGACACGCCCCATCATACTCGACGTGTTACAACATTCATTCGGAATTAATTTTCATACATAAGACAAAACTATACGATTATCATTTGAACATATTCCATTATTATATAAGATCAAAATCAAAACATACATACCTTTTCTTCTTCGTTCACTCTCGTGCATGCACACGAAATAGAATCTAAGAATAAAATAAATCAAAGCGAAATGTAAGTTCTCGAAACCATTATATTCCTGTATTAAATAACAAAACAGTACCTATCTCCTAATATACTTAAGCTACATTGTAAATCGATCAATGACGATGCTAGCGCACAAATCATGCGACTATACCCTTTGATTACAATTAAAATTAAATCTAATTGAGCGAGACGCTCAATCTTGAAGGGGGGAGGTGTTACGTCCCCCAGCCTTCACCTTTTTTCTCTCTTTCTGGAAACCACGATGGTAAATATGCACGATAGCAGCACCCTCACTCATCGACCACAAACCTATATTTCCTTAACGCTAAGCGAGTGATAGCGGAAACGTACCACAAAACCAAAAGCGAAAGCGTCGCACGTAGGTGCGATGCATAAACAGCCAACGACACACGAATTTATGAGATGAGCGTACTCACAGACTCGGAAGAGAAACCCTACGCCTAAAGCACTCGAACAAAATACAGGGACCGAACTGCGCCACAATCCCACCTTGTCCTAAGACCCAAACAATCCGACGAGGAAAACTCGCCCGCGTCAGAACACGTCACCGGGTCATATTGCAAGACCCACGAAACCACGGTCGCTGAATCCGATTCTCGGACATAGAACAATGGCCGCATTTATCATAGCGGTGACCTAATAAGTAGATGAACAAAACTTCCCGCGCATGATGCCGACCTATGACGTAAGCCAGCATACATTCTCACGATTGATTAGAAGTCACTTCTCACGAGTGATTAGAACGATCACTAAGAAGTTCCGATCCGAAAATGCATTCTCCTAAAAAGCCCCTTCCCCTACAACCAGACTCTCTTAATTTTATATCACGAAGGAGAAGACACTCGGTACTCGAACTCCGAACAAAACAGTTGACTTACAAGGCTAAAACTTTTACAAACCTTTCGCTCTGCGTTTCCGTCTAATAATTCTACGCGTATCTATGTTTGTACCGAACTATAAGTTTGTAAGAGTTAAACTTAATAAACTTGAATTATGTGAATTGAGACAAAATCTACACGTCTGAACATTTATTCAATCAACGATCACTCCATCGGGCGGACCAACTCTCTAACCAGAATCACGCACCTAAAAATCATCTGAATCCAAATTGTTATTGAATTGTATTCAAAACCTTCGTGGAAGCCAAACAAAAATTCACTGCGAATCTAAATCAGTTCAAATTTCGCGTTCTGACTCGGCAACCTCGCGAGTCCCACCTAAATCTCCCTCCGGGACGTAACGATACCGCTGTAATTCCCCACACCGGGATAGAGCCTCTTCGTCCTGCTGACCGACTTGTCGACCGCTCTCAACGTCTTTTCTATTTTCAGGTTCAGCATGTTAAGCTTTGCCATGTGCTCGGTAACGTCGATCGCCGCTTACCGGTCATGGTTGATTATCAGGTCGTGTGACTTTTGAAACTCGTATTTCTCACGGGTGTATCAAGCCGCTTGGGCCATATCGTGATTCACCTTTTTCTTTGAGTTTGCAAACCCCTCCACCTCAAGCTTGCCCATGTTGCAGGTCACCGTGAACTGCGGCACTCGGGGCGGCCCTATTCTTAGCGATTTTCGGTACTTTGGACTCTTGAACTTTTGCGTAAAGCAGTACTCCTTCAATGATCGCGAATGATTCGTTAATTAGTGAGACTACAAGGATCCTTTTATGTGACAATGTTGAAGGACACATATCTTTTTTTCTTCATCTTCACTTTCTAGAAACTGATTTTTTTAAACCTGTATTCGATGCCAGAAAAGTTCATATTTATGGCCTTTATTGGCTCCTTTATTACGTAAATCGATTATTGCCGTCCGTTTTTTTCTTGAGGGTTCAACCGTCGTCAAATTAATATGGACCTTAGAAGGGCCATTTGTTCTTTGTTTGCGTTTCTAACTTTTTCTAATTGAATAAAAGATGTGGTGGTCTCAAGGCTGCGCAGAGCGTCTCAAACGCGTCTACTGCGGATGTTGACAAGAAAGTGTTAATCAACTCTAATGTGAGCGTATGTTTCATGTTTTTGATATGGCTGAAAGATTGCATTCGATTTAGAAAACCCACCCAGGGTGGAACAGTTGCCAGTAGTGAGTTCGCTCGGGAATTCGGTGAATATTATGAGATCAGGGGGATTGAGTAGACGGATCGGAAAATGACCCAAACAAAATCGATAGGAAAAAATCACATTACATTGGTAAAATGTCATTGGATTTCCAATTTGTCGCCGCGTTTTTGTTTTTGTAATGTCAATTCAAAGTTAAGAGTCGTCTGTTAAAAGACCATCTTACTGTATAAAGAGTCGCGGCGTGTTCGTCAGTCCGTCCGTGGCGTCGAGATCGGTGGCCTCGATCAGTAGCGTCGATTTCTTTTTATTACTTGGCGTCAAGACGCTGCCGCGTCTCTTCATCACGGCGATTACAATTTTTTTAAAACAATTATTCGCCTTTCGGTACATAATGTATACAATATCTGATATTAGATTTGAACAGAAAGTTAATGAAAACGCCATTTCTAAGATCTCGTGGACTGATGATCGAATGTTATAAATATTTTAAAAAATACTCCACTCCCTTTATTCATTAAGTCAACATGTTTGCAGGGTGATTTGCTAACTCCACTTAGTGAAGTATATTTTTTAATCTTCATACGTTGAATTCATTTAAATGGTGGATATTATATACGCTGCTTAAGGCCGCTGAAAAATATATGAATTTTTTGTCGTCGTCAAATTTCTAGTTTGCAATACCTAAAGATGTATGTTTTTTGTCCGATAACATTTTTTATAATATTTTCACTCTTTTGACACCTGAGGCCCTAAGCATTTTTCATTGCCTGTGCTTGATACAAGAACAATTCATAATTGTGGCCTTTCGATACCGAAAGGTATGCATTCTTTGTTGTATGCAATCGAGCTAACAAATCCATAAATTTATCTTCACAATGCCTTCAGTTCCCCAATACCTATGGGCATACACTATTCGATGCCTTTCAGCGATGTAAAATTCATATTTATGGCTATTCAGGACCGGAAAAAATCCATTTTTTGTTGCCTGTGTTCAATGCAATATAATTCCGTATTTTGGCGTTTCCTTCTCTTTAATGCAGAGTATTACGTAGACGAGCTTAATGTACTGCTGGCCGCCCGATTCGGTTTCGAATAATGTTTGAAGTACGAAATTGCGATACAAAGAACCTTCATCTGATTGATTGTTGGCCCTATGGAAGGCCGTTTGATTTATTATTCATAGGCAGCTCTTTATCGTCAAGGTAATGTGGACCGAGCAACGTAAATCCTCACATGGCATAAATGATCCGTTTATGATATTAACTAAATATACATCTAGGTTACAGTAAACCCCGAAAATCGTTCGACGATAATACTTTACGCTAAACAGAACAGAAGCCCAAAATGTAAAATTCTCTGGCGTCGAACACTAGTAACAACAAAGTTATATTTTTTTGGTGCCGAATAGCTCGCAATATGGACTTGTCATATTTAGTAGCCTCTCGATACCTAATGTTTTTGTTATCTGGAATCGAACAAACAAATTGTTATATTTGGCTTCGTGATGCCTATGTCATGGATTTTTCATTATTTGGGCTGGAGTAGACTAATCTATATATTTCGCTTCTTAATGTTTAGATACATTACTCATCTAGTGCAATTAATGCAAAATTATTTAAAGTTTGTCTTCTTTATTCCACAATATCAGTCGTAATAATGTTTTTTTTTTTCCAAAATATCAGCCGTCTTAGAAAACACTGGGCATCTGCAAATGAGGTATCACTCTCGCACGTAGGGCCGCTCGGTTGGTGTGATAATATGCCTTGCAGCGGGCCATATATGCTAGGGTATACCTGCTTGGTTTACCTCTCCAGTTCGACTGTACAGTTAAACAGGAATGTGTGTAACGAAACTGTGTGGAACCTGTACAGTTTTACCTTATTCACACTCAATAATTATGCCGAGGGATCTCAAACTACTTGGTCAGAATAACAAGGAACATTATTTGTTCTTATTTTCTTAATTAGTAGTAATAACAATACTAATTCGAGATCTGTGTTCTGTCGGATCGGAATATCGGAGAATTACCAAAGTTTTCAATTTCTTTCCGGTTATAGACAGTTTCAGTACACCCTTTTCCTTTTCAGCGAAATCATTTTTTTCTCGGACTGATATTCATTGTTAACCGATTTTATCTTTATGAATGGGACGCGTATGTCTCTAAATTCGTGACACTTCTGCTAACCATATCATTATCATTTAACACGATTTACGACTTTGCCAATTCGTCTCGCGTTAATTAAGTGGTAAAGAAGTAGAGAAAGTAGACATTATACAGAGTATACGACGTGTTCGTGGGTTCGTCCGTGGCGCAGAAATTCTTTTTTTTATTACTAGGCGTAAAGACGCTGTCGTTTCTTTTGATAAATTCGGATTTCGAATAAGTATCATCAATTCGATTATGGAATAATAATTGTACATTTGAATTTCGAATAACAATAATAATGAGTAGAAGGTTCGTTAGGAAAAAAAATTCTCAATAATAATGTCAATAATTGAATAATGATAATAATAATAAGCAGATTAGACGCTCACCCGCTGAGGGAGCGGCTATCGCAGAGCGATATTTAATTTTCCTCGTGTTTGAAAAATAAAAAATAATAATTTTATGGCGTAAGGAAGTTGGGGCGTGCATCGCCCGGGGGAGCAAAACCCTCTCACAATAGCCACCGGCGTGCCAAGCCAACCCCCTAGTATGCCGGATGGGGACCAAGAATCGCGGGGAGCGTAAGCGAGGCGTCATCCATCTATTTTATATGAATGGGCTCTAGGAGCTATACGCTCGCGGGAACGGGTTGGGGCTCTTCGTGAACATCGTACTCCTCTTGAATATTTGGCATCGTCAAATGGCGTACAGACGAGCTTAAACAGCTGCACACTAGCACACGCAAGAAAATGAACATCCAGCGGAGTCTGCACCATCGATCTTCCACCCTGCGGCTGCATATCCTGCGTCAGAGCGGTGGACGGGGGCTCTTAGGATTGGCGTGTCTTCATGACTGCATTATCCTCGGACTAGCAAGCGACGTGATAACGAGCTCGGACCCGTTCCTGGAGATCGCACGCCAGCATGAGCTTCATTGAGAGGGGGCATTCCTGTATAAGGCGGCAGATCGTGCGGTAGAGACCCTCGGCTTGGAGTTTCACCGGCGTTGGCGTGGCGCCCGGCCAACAGACTCCATAGCTTGGTTGCCCAAGTCCCGACGTCTGCTGGCAATCAGGGCTGCCGAGCATACTCTTCTGACTCGGCAGCACGTGGGCAGACCCATGCACTGTGTGTTTTTCCGTCACATCGAGGAGCAAGGGCTGCCCGCCCAATTCACCCTTTTCTCCTTGCGGTCAGCTGGACTGATGTGCGAAATTGACGGGTTGATCTGCATCTGCCGAGACGGAGTCATCAATAACCTGGTCTATCGCAGTCGCGTTATAAGTTAGCCTCTACCGATAATTTTTGTCGTGCATGCAAACAATCGCTGGAGACACTAATGCATCTACCGTCGGCCTGTCCAGTATATGCAGTCTCCGGCTATATCCATCGTTATAACGCGGCTCTGAAGGTGTTGTGTTACCATCTACGGCACTCGTATGGGATAGACCGAGAGCCCGTGCCGCCTTATCTACCAGGAGATATCGAGCCCGTTCTCGTGGGCGAGTGGTGCAAGATTTATTGGAACTTTTTGTTCGCCTAATGTTTAAGGCGTGCGATGCAGTCAGAATTTTCAAAAAATCGTTTTTTTACATTTTCTCGAAGTATGATGTTTCGAAAATATTCCCTGAAAATTTCCAGTCAATCCGATGAATAGTTTCCGGGATATTCTACAATTAGTGAAGGGGCGTCGGGTCCCCTGGCAGGTAGCGGCTAACATACGCGCAAACGATAATACCCGGGAAGGCAGAATGCTTCGAAGGCAACAACAAATTGACATTTTGGAAGCTCCCACATCGGCAGAAGCCCTATTCTATGGGCCAGGAATTGATGATTCGATGTGAGTAATTTTTTAATTAGTATTTCTATGCATAAATCAAGTGTAAAATTGGAGAAATTTTCAAAAATTGATTACTCAAAAACTATGAACTTTAGCAAAATTTTGTAAGAATACTTTCGTTTTGAAATTGCCCAAAATATTTTTAAAAAATTCATCCCGAAAAACTTTGATTTTTTGAAAAATTGTTTTAACAATTGGCTATAAGCAATTGAATGCTCGACTTTTCGGCAAAAATTGTGATATTCGGATTCAGCGGATCAAAATACATAAAAAAAAGTTTAGCTTTATCCATCAAGCTCAACATTTTACGAACATATAATACCGTATCCACATCGAAAAACTTTAAACACGTTTTTCTCGAAACTATGTTTTTCAAGTCGGTGACCACTATAATTCAAAAACCACTCGATGGATTTTGATGAAATTTGGTGTGCTTATTGATAGCATTAAAAACTAGTCCTTAATCGAAGGATTTTCATTTTTGTTGAACATTTATATATTTTAATAATAAACAATAAACGAGCGATTTTTTGGTCGAAAATCGAAAGCCGCCATTTTGTTAATTAAAAAAAGCTTCGATTAAGGGCTAGATTTATTATTAAACGAATGATTTTTTTTTAATTTTTTTTTTCAATTTCAGATGATCCAGTAAAATTTTATGATGGTCACCGCAAAGCACTACATGCCGAAGGGGGTCCGACAAAGATGGCAATATTTTTATATATAATCAATATTGTTCATTGAAAATTTGTGCAAGTCAAGTTGAAATATAACATAAAAAGTCTGTGTAACCACTTTAGTAAAACAAATTTAATTACTATAAAAAAATTTATTGAAAATGCTCGTTTTTCACGCCTCTGACTGTATCTCACCCGTTAAGGCAATGCCTAGTTTACTTAAGTTGCTCCGTATCATTGCAGTAAATTACTGGATGTAGTTGTGACGTCATACTTGGCCAATATTGCCCAAAATTGAGTAATTTTAATTGCCCGTGTAAGCACACCTTAAGATCCCAACACTCAGCGCGTCTAGCGTAGGGTACAGTGGCAAAGCCGTACTGATGAGCCTGCCTCTGTACCCAAAACGAAATGCAAAATTCCTTTGCCTGCCTCAAACCTTACCGACCTTACAGAACCTATTAAAAAATATCGGAATAGAGAGCCACCGGCACGGTCTTACATACAGTTCTGGAAACTATCTCGAATAGAAGGGGTGGGCGGCAGGTCGCATTTTGTAGACATTTCAAAATATTGTAGTGGCCGCCAGAGCCGCTGGTGTAGGGTTACCCGCGTAGGTACGAGATAGTGGTCGCTGGGGGCGGCGGGTTCCTGCCTTATCGTTAGTCCCACCCGTGGTCTTACATACAGGTGAGTCCGCGGCTGGAACTGCGACAGAGACCCCACCCCCGGCAACCGCAGCCCGAGTCTAAGCGAGCTATTCACACGCCTGCAGTAGGGACAATCTAGGGTGTAGGGGTGGAAATCATTCTTAATTGCCTCATCGATTGTGATGTGTGCAGGCAAGCAGGGGCAATTTCCTAAATCGTGTCCTTGGCATGGGCTCCGGACTATTCTAGCTAGCCCAGTTCCTGCCGCCCTGCCACAAGTCACGTGATGGGGACAATTTCTCGTCAGTTCGTTGGCGACCGTGGTGCGGGGTGGGCTACATATTTATTGTGTAGAGCCCGTCGTCGCGCGCGGTGAATACGAACAAAATGGAAAACAAAGAAGAGTATGAAGTTTGGACGCGGATAAGAGAAGTTTACAAAGACCGGCCCTACAAGTGGGATAAAACAACAACCATTATTCTGTTCTCTTCAAAACAATCTACATCCATTCGCAAAACGTTTTCAACATCATTTGCTTCTAATTCGTTCATGACGTTCGGGTGGCATGATTCTCTTCGTTTCAGTAACCACTTCTTCACCCAGTACTTGCTCTTTGCTTTTTTTGGTAGCACCACAGAAACAGCTAGAGCTATGCCGATTCGTTGGTGTTTTATAGCACCATCTTCATCAAACGACACGTGTATTCGACGACGTTCTGTCTCACACGGAACAGCAGGCACATATGTAGAGAAACCTAGATTGTCCCGCCCGCCCTACACCCTAGATTGTCCTTGCGGCAGGCGTGTGAGTAGCCCGCTTACGCCGGCGGTTCTAGCGGCGCCTACAATATTAAAAAATGTCTACAAAATGCGACCTACCCCCACCAGTGGAGTTTCCAGACCTGAATGCAAGACCGTGGCCACCGGATCATCATCACGCCGAATCTCTACATGTTCAGAAGTCAATCGTCCACGCTTTACGGCTTTACGGCGCGAATCGAATACAAAAGTTGATACATGTATTTATGAAATTGCCATGTGGCGCGATAATTTTGCAAACTTCAATCGATACTCGATGAGATCTTGTTACTCAGTCAAGTGTATGATATTAATCACGTAAAACCTGTACAAAAAATTTGATCAATTTATCGCTCATGACGAGACATTTCAGATAATTTCAGTCTTTTTTGCACGCTATAACGAAGCATCTGAAAAAGATGAAGATATTTGATATAACGCAAACATCTTTTCCTTACTTTTGCGTGCGTGTGGATGTTGGATAAGGCAGGCGTTTTAGCGAGTGTGTGGTGGATTACTGGTGGGGGGTATTCGAAGCAGCACTTTTAGCTCCGAGTAAAAGCTCGCACCTTCCGTGTGCGAGACAGTTTCTGCACGCGTTTGGCACAATAGGTATTTCAAAATACAAAAGCTTGTAAACGATGGTTTCGTTATGTAAAGTATCGTGTAGACCATGGAGGGCGGGTCTTTTTACGCTCTACTTGGCCTTCGTGGTACACAATATACCATTGTTCACTGACTTGGTACATGGCCACCAGTTCGTAAGGATATAAGTTTGGGTGAATGAGCTGCTCAAAGTGTAGCAAACGAGTTTTGCTCTGCCGGTACGTTTAAATACTTGATGGTAACATGAGATGTCAAACATTCTAAGGGTAATAAAAAAGATCCCCACAAACGGTGGAGGAAGAATAAAACAGTTCTGCTAAGTTGCCCCACATTGATTGGGCAGTATATTGAATTCAGCCTGGTAGTAGATTACACAAAGCTGGTCTAATATTGAAATGGATGTAGTTTTGTAGCAATTGTTGATTCAGATTCTCCACTGGCCGTTCCACCGATTGGGCTTTTTTCCTAACCATGCTTGCAGTACTGGTTCGGCCGCGCTCTCGGATTCGCCCCAAATGCTGCATTTGTCTTCCGGATTCATAGGACTGCCTGCGGGACAGTTGAAAACTTCGGCAAAGGCTTTCGTGTTTGAAATCGCCCCGACGACCCTGAGTTTTGGCGGGCTGTGGGGATCCCATGATTTCTTCTTCTTCTCGTGGAACTCGGGGGTCTCCACCCCACACCACATCTGAAAAATATTTTTTCAGATGTGTTAGTTTTTCTACGTTATATATTTTTTTCTCTAAATTATAGTTTTCCTAAGACGCAGTCTGGATCACCCCAGAGCAGACAATACTTATATGGACTTTCATTCGGGTTAATCGATTTCCCAACAAACCTCATCGATGCGAAACCGTTCGCTGATTACGAATTTTCCAGTCAGAATTCGATCGGACCAAAACTCTGTCCGACAACGCTTCGTAGATCAAAATCGATCTCCTGGGCTTAATAGAGGCTAGGAAAGGAGGGGACTAGAAATTTCGGGACAATCAAACGAATCGAATAAAATTCCGGACACCACACATCGGATAAAACCTTGCCTAATTCCTATGAGCGAGAAATATAAAATGGTCCGTATTTGCTGACATCTGGCAAGGCAACCGTACTCATTTCCATCATTTAGTCGCACCGATTGGACGTAACTCATTCGCTTCTTCTACAGACTCGCCAATAAGCCGTATCGAGGCAACATTTTGCGTGATCTTGAAACAAGCGTATACTTACTGCACCGAAGGAAATAAAGAACAGCTGCTCGTCCGTGTATTCTTCCAATCCAGGGAGCGTCACCGTTTCTCGTCCTTTTTGGACTTTTCGATAAGCCTCGAAAACCGTTTGTAACCCGGTAGAATCAGCGATATTTTCTCCCCTCGTGAATTCCGCTTTTCTCCTCTGGCTATACTGCAAAAGATTAAATTCTCACCAATATACAGGGTGTATCTTAACTACTAGTTTTACATTGGTAAGCATATAGGGTGGCTCTTTCCAAGCAAAACACTTATCTTTTAAATGTCGTGCGGAAAAAAATGGTTGAGATATCGACTAGTAAAGTCTAACGGTGAGCATAGTAGTTTCGGAGTCCAAGCGAGAGCGGGCGCGGGTTAAAATCCATGTTCGCGCAAGCGGATTCAAATCCATTGATTTTTGTCGAATTGAAATTGGAATTAAAAGTTCAAACCTTTGGAAGTCGAATGTTGAAATTTTAGTTTTGAACGTTATCAGGTCGCTCAAATAAAGTATTAAATAATAAATAAAAGATGTTAGACAGTATTGTTCATCGTTTACTTGAAAGATCTAAAGAACTTTCGAGTAAACAATGGATAACATTGTTCAACATTTTTTATTATTTAATACTTTATTCGGACGACCGGATAACGTTTAAAACTGAAATTTCATAATTGAAAATTGAAAGTTCAAATCCACATGCCCGAATGTGGATTCGAATCCGCGCCCGCGCGGGCTTGGACACCGAAACTACTGTGCCATTATTTATTCACCGTTGGACTTTGCTTGTGAATATCTCGGCCAATTTTTGACGGCCAACATTTAAAAAAAAGCTTTTGCTTGGAAAGATACACTCTATATACTCACGAACGGACAACTAGTAGTTAAGATACACCCTGTACATATTTATGTACAAGATGGCCCGAAAAGTGACCTCCTAAGGAAAATCATGTATGTTCTGGTGATTTTTTTAATTTGCGAGAAAAAATACTTTACTTTTTTGCGAGTTTTTCTTTGGTATATCCACTATCCTCAAAGGAATTTTCAAAAGCTGTTGGGAGTCATTTCGACTAGTATGAGTACTTTTTTTGTCACCTCAACTTTATTGACTGATCCTCTCGAACATATTCTTTGTTCTTCACTCTTGTTCAAAATCTAAGTCCATTACATTAGTATTCAGTCCGTAATTTATGTATTACTCAACAGTGATCTTCGTAATGATAAAGTACATACACAAAAAAATGTAATGTTTTTGCTCGAAAATTAAAAAAGTTCGTAAAACATACACGTGATTAGGATAGGTATTAATACGTGGGATCTAGGTTCTTCTTTTAGACGTAACTCTTCGGGACAGTTTGTGCCTGTATATTGAAGATTTTCTCAAATAAATGGTAGATACTATTTGTTCTATCAATACAATTAAATCCCATTAGACCCAGGGTTCTACATTGGATAGACGATTTCGGAATTAATTTATTACCTCACTCTTTTTTGTTTTCTTATATCTTTTTTATTAGTATTCGATCTACCAGTATTTTGCCAATGTATTCAATATTTTTCGGCAAGTGCGCTAACCTTGGGTTCCTCTGTACTTCCGGTTGTCTCGGGTGGTTTCGTTTGGCCATAGTACTTGTCGTATTGATCGGTGAAGCAATCGGCCCTTTGGTAAAAGCTTTTCAAGAAGTGCTTAGAAAGCTTCGTTTTATTTCCGTCCTTGCCGAACTGAATGCCTTCGTATGGGTGGTATTAAAAAAATTAACTCTTTGTAAAGCATCTGTTTTTGTTGGAACAGAATTCGGAGATTCCAAACCCGGACAAAGCCAAAGATATCTATGCAGGATTTCAGAATGAAAAAAAATCAAAGGGACTCCCTAATCAACACAAACCCCAACCCGAAGAGGATTCATTCGAGATTTGTTTACAATATGAAACCGAAATAGCAAAGATAATTCCAAAGCCAAACAAAGGAGAGGTCATTTCAAAATTAAGCAAGTTCAATGGGGATTTCAAACTTGAACAAATGGGCATTTTCGTCCAAAAACTCCAAACCCTAATAAATCTAAGGAGGATTTTAAATCCCAAAACCCCAAACCCAATATGGATCCCGAAACCAAAATTAATCCAAAGGGCGTTCCAAATAGAAACGAATGTAAATGCAGAAAAATGAAAGGCTATCACAAATATACATCCAAACAGACCAAAGTCCAAAAAGGATCCCAAATCCAATACAATCCGAAGGGACTTTCAAAACCCTAATAATTTCAAAGGGGAATCCAAAGGTAAACAAATCCAAAGTGGATTTCAAATTAAAAAACCAAAATCGCAACGGGATCCCAAAACCCAAATAAATCCAGAGGAGATTCTAAATACAAACGAATCCAAATGTAAAAACAATCCAAAACCACAGGGTATTACAAATATAAATGCAAACAAAGAGAATCCCAAAGAGGATTCCGAATCCAGTCGAATCCGAAAGAAATTTAAAACCCAAAAACCCAAACCCAATAACTATTTCAAACTCAAATAAATCCAAAGGGCGTTTCAATTCCAAAGGAATTAAATTTAAAAAACCCAGTCTCAAATGGTATCGCAAATTTAAACAAACTCACCTGTATCATCGAATCCATGACCGATTTCATGACCCACAATTACCCCTAGTATTCCGTAGTTGATGTACCTGCGATAAATGTGGCATTTAAATGTTGAAATTACTATATTCATAAAAATATACATTCTTATTGAATAATATCAATACTATATTTCTTAATGGTGAAGCGCAATCTTCAATAAAAAAAATGAAAGCTCCGTACTCGGGCATTTGTGGTGTGAACAGAGGTGCCTGGAAGTCGGCGGCAGGTATATCTGTAATATAAATATTTCATCCGAATTTTAATTCAGCGCCAATGAACTAATTAACAAGATTAACAGTTCTATTGAAAACTTTTCATTTCAAAATTACATTTAAAACATTTAAACCTCGTTTTAACATTAAATTTGTAAATTAAACTTTCAAAGTTACTATAAAATAAATGTTTTAATTGTATTCCTAAAATGACTTCGGAATTCAGTCTTATAATTAAACGTTAAAAACTACTTGAATATTAAATCTTTAAAGTCATTAAAGAAAACCCCACACATCGACAATCGGGGCCGGCAGTTGTACCGAATTTTAAATTCTGAATGCAATTGGAAACTCACAAGGAACATCCCTCAGGTCTCCCCCTCTTCGATTTTGTTGAAGTTTGGATGTTATAAAGCACCGAAAAGTAAGCGATACGTATTTTTTTTTATCGGCATTTTTTGCAATGTCACTATAGTGGTTCGTTGCTTCGGATAAGAACAATTTTCGTTTTTGTTTAATTAAAATCGGTGGACTCCTTGTGTGTGAAACTGCTATATTACCCCTAGATATGCCTTTTTTCGAGGGGTGGTTTCACCCCTTAAAACCGTTGTTTCGCCGATAAAAAAAATACGAATCGTTTACTTTTCGGTGCTTTATAACATATCCAAATTTCAACAAAATCGAAGGGTGTTGTTGAACACCTGAGGGATGTTCCTCGTCAGTGAAAATACAGCTGCCTTTATCGGCGCCGGTTTTCCACAGTTTCCCAGTGTCCTCGTGCAAATGCGACACAGCAGCGCAATAGGAAAAAAGCGGAAGTAGCAAACACTTCGGGAGAAGTAGCAAACTCTCCTGAACGAATCGAATACAGCAAAATTTTAAGTGTGAGGTAAAACATGTGAGAAGGGAAGGGAAGGGAAAGAAAGGCTCGCGAGGGGATACCATGAAAGTTTGTGAATTACAACAATCAATTATGCAAATCTTACTTAAAGAGTTTTCACTCGGACCGTAGACGGCATTGACAGTTATAGGGTCCATCAACCACCTGCGAAATCACGAAATTGCTGCAATGATTTTATTTTCAATGGAAAACAGGTCACATATAGCTTTATACACGAAAAAAAATTTAATGAGTAATTTTATTTGAATTTAAAAAATTTAAATCAAGGAGTATAATTACGGATCGTCGTCTTCTGGGCCGACTGTGTAACGTTTGAGTTTCAGCTTGTTCGAGTACCTTACGTAACTCAAAGCATTGTCGAAGTATTCGGTTCCGATACTCAACTGCGCAAAAAATATGAAAAAACAAAAAAAGCGAATAAAAATTGAGAACCTGTTTGGCTACCGAGGGTTTTTTAAAATCTTTTTTTGGATGTGTAGAATTCTTTCACGATCTTACCCCTTTGTAGGACTTCAGTACTGCTTTTTTGTTCTTATACCAGTCGGGGAAGCCAATGAAGATACGCATATTTTCGAGTTTTTCCTTGGCCAATTTTTTTGACTCGGCGTCGAGCCACGTCGACCCTTCGATCTCGTCTCCCATCGCGAGCTGAATGTTCTTACTCATATTCAGAACCTGCGAAAATCGGATGAAAGTGTTCAATTTTATTTTGCCCCGATCAAACAAACGTTATTGAGAGTCTTACCGCGTTTTCCGTCGCCGTCGTGATGTACTCATTGACGAACGCATATGCGGCGGCGTTCACCATCTTCATTTCATTGACGCACTCGGACCAACTGTCAATGCGGAATTAAAAAGCTCAGAAAGTTTCTAATAATAAAGATTGAGAGAATAATCAGGGGAACAAATTTCTCATACCGTGGAGGTCGTTTTTTAATTCCGAATTCCTCCATCAGAAGCACATACAAAATGTCTCTCGAAGCCTCGGTCGTGTATGGCAACATGTTTGCCACAAATTTCCAGTGTATGTAATTCACTGTTGAATCGAGGCAGAGGCTTATTAGTATAAAGGGGAAATTATGGGAGGAAGCAAAAATAAGTGGATAGAAGCGTAGAGAAGCCTAATTGAATATTTGATAGAACTTTCAGACAATGAAAGTATAAGAATATTGGTACCCATTGAACAACGGTATAAAAATTTTGATGAAATATTTGAACTCGAAATTTACACCCTTCCTTTTTTCACCTCATCCCAAGCAAATCCAAACAGACAAGAGTATGGGAATATTGGATGAACTTGAGTGAAAGAACGAACAAAGGTCGAAAACGTTCGAAAGAATATTCGAACTCCATATTTACATTTTTTTTTCTTTACCTCAACTCAAACAAACCCAAAGGAAACGAAAGTACAAGAACATTGTATAAACCGTCAAAAGGTGAACAAAGATTTAACAAGTCCGATAGAATATTCGAACTTGATATTTACATCCTTCTCTTCCGTTACTTCAATCCAAACAAACAAACGTATAAGAATATCGAATAAACTTGAGTGAAACAATGAACACATATATAAAAAGCTCTATAGAATATTCGAAAGCAATATTTACGTGCTTCTTATTTTTCAGACGTGTTTAAGTATCGAAAGTAGGAGTTTTTTTTTTCGAAAAAAAATAGTATTTCCGATAGAATTCAATTGATACGCCAATCAATGGTTTGATGACTTCTTCTGACCGATATGAGCCAACCATTAACTCGATCGGAAATAAAAACTTCAACTTTTATCTAGTAACGAACATACCAATCGTTCGTGTTGGACTTTTCTTTAGAAGTTCGTCAAGGCCTGTGAGGTAATTCAGGTCATATATAGAAATCGGCGTGGCCGGATGAACTTCGATGTTGACAGTGTCGAATAATGCCTGAATCACTGACTGCCATTTGATCTGTGAACGGCACACTGAATATCAAAAATCCTCTTCGATATCGTGAGTGTCTATTCGTTGGTGCTCAAGTTCTTCTGAGGTTAATTATTAAAGAAAGCACTTGAGGCAAAATTATACGTGGAAAAAAATTCCGACGAAGACACGAATATCCGAAAGATGTAGGTATTTTCTTTAGTAACAGAAAGTTGACTGTTAAAATTTCAAGTCGTTTGGCGCAGTTGTTTACGAGAAAAAATGAAACAACTCGTTGTCTCGGAATAGTGTTTTGTGTATCGCCTTTGTCCAAGGGCACAGCAAAACTGGGATAAAAATCCATACTCTTCTCAGATTTCGGCACTGGAAGATTTCGCATCAGAATAGCTTTTTCTGCATGTTCTTTTAGCAGTGGATAAGAAATGGGAAAGTGAACATGCCCCGCAAATATTGAATCACTTAGTTAATCATATAATTAATGTCTCACAAGCAACGAAAATAAAGGTTCCCGAGGGCTTTGGTCCTACAACTGATGACGGACATTTCAATGAAACTAATGCGACTGTGATTAACAGATGTTTGACGTGCCCACGTTTACTTACGTTTTTTTTCGGATCTTTGTCAGGGCTCGTCCCATTGTTGTCCCACCAATCAACAAGTTCCTCCAAAGTCATCTCTGTCATTTCATAAAAGCCTTGGAGCTACAGAAAGGGTCACAATTGTGCGAATAGTGGTGTTTGAAAAAAAACGCGAAAAATGTTGCTCCTGATGTCTATTTGGCTCTCGATTACGTACCTCGTCAATTTTCTTCTCAAACTCGACGATTTCCCTTGCGTCCTTTATGAGTCTTTCTTTGGGAACGTCGGCTCGATTAGCCTCGACAAAGAAATATGCAACTCCAGCTACAAATTCCGCGTACTCGTCGTAATCGTTGCCACTGTAATTCCGGTACTTGAGGGGCATCTGCTCGCTGAGAGGTAGATCCGCAGGGCCGATCTGAACGTTCAACGATGCATGGCGTACAACAGACACGATCCCAGACCCAATCCAACCCAAACAATCGCCGATGTTGTATGAACCATAGCGGCGATCGGCAAAAAAAATAATCATGCTCACCATTATCATGCCGTGCGTCGTATTTGTGACGGCTGCCGGGCGAGTGAGCACATCAAAGAATGTGTATGCGGCCGTCAATCGAAGATAATCATTTTCCACGTCCTGCCAAGGATTCTCTTCGTCGTCCCACTCCTCCTCGTCCATGGATATGGGCCAACCACCGGCCCGATTCAAAATCGATTCTATCGGCTTCACGCCCCTTCTTTCGAGAGTTTCTGAATCAGGGCAAAATATGTTGATGAGTAGCGAATAAAAAAGACAAGAATTCAAGTCGGTAAAGAAATCAGTTGAGAAATCAGCGAAGAACGTATAGATTTTTTTTAAATGTCTGTATAGAATATTTAAAAATACTGCCATTGACGTTCGACTGAAATACTGTTGTTTTTTTTTTTTTCATCACCTGTGTCCATGCAAGATCGGTACCATTTCTTGGCCTGCCTCACGGGCAGAATATCACTGGGTTTGGGCTCAGTTTCCAAAATTCCTGTAACGGACCGTAAATTGAGTTTTTCATGCACTCAACGCTATTCATGGTGGCTGATTTTCTTAGGATTAGTGTCGGATAAGATTTTCGGGTCTGTGAGGAATTGTTCAGCTCACGTTTGATGCGATGATGGACCGTCTGTTGAAACATCAAATAACGGCTCCAGGCTGGTAAGCTCGGAGGAATTGGATTACTGCTGCCCCATCCGCTGCAAGAGAATTCGTAAAAGTCGTCGCAAGGGTTCACCGACTTGTTCAAACTGTTGAGAAATTCGTCGGCTGCAAAGTCATTCTCAGATTGTTATTCTCGTTTTATCATTTCCATCCCGAGGACAGGCTGATCAGTCTTCTTTTGGATAAATTATTTTTACATTTTTACGGCTCACCCATTGTTTTGCATTCCTTTGTCGGGCAGACCTTATGGTTCTTTGGGTTATTCGATACTTCTGCCGATTTTTCGGCCGATGTACGCTTCGCAAGGGCTGACAGCCATTGCTCGTCATCGGGAAAGACTCCCTCGCCCCAGAGCGATGCAGGACCGGAGTGTGTCAAGGATATCGTGCCCCAAAGAGCACAAAGTATTCTGTAATTAACGACGATTTTTTTTCGAAACAAACGAGTATGGTAATTTTTCGTTGAGCTGGCAATTTGCATAGCAATGTTAAAAAACTAAATTTCCCGTTGAAAAATCGGTTGCCCGTTTGGCGACCCAAACAAACTCACAATACTCTTCGGTCCAGCATTTTGATTCAGCTTTTGGTGATAATTTTGCTACGGCAACGTAGCGTCGGTCCCAAACCTGCGGCGACGTCGGTCAGCGTCGTCTCGATGATGCGTTCACTGGAATGCGGCGGAATATATGCCAATTGACAAGCCTTGCAAGTCCTCGACTAATTTCCTCTGGCCTTAAGAACGTATCAGAGCACACTTTTTAAAAAAAATCCTTTCCGGACACTTTGTATCCGGACGGGATGAGATAAATCCTCGCGTCATCTTCTGAAGGAATATCAATTGCGGATGTCTCTCTCCATGAAGAGACCCCGGTACAATCACGTGCAAAGTGGCTATTCATAGCAAAACGATACGATTCGTTGTTTGCTCGTCGGTCTTTTTTACTGAATAATGGAAAACGCACGCGCCAGCATGTTAATTATATCTAAGCTTCGTTCTTACCCTTCATTGTACGATCCCCGAAGTTACGAAACTAATATTTCTTCGACTCTTCCCGGAAGCAAAGGCAGCCCTGCTTTAGTAGGAAACTTTGTTATTTATTAATTAAGAATAATTATATAATAGTTTTCTACATAATATAATGTCATCGTAATGATAATAATTATGTTACTCGAAACATGCAAGAAATGGCCTATATTATAGAATCTAACCGATCATCGTCGTATCGTCATTGTAACATTTTTCTTTTTCTCTCGCATATTCTTCTCGATCGTCATGAAATTATTTCAATCTTTTTTTCCAATATACAATCAACCATTGTTTTGAATCAGGAAAGTCTCATAGTGTGCTGATCAATATCAAGACGACTTTCATTTTCTCTTCCTGACTCCTCATTTAATGTGGCGCCGGCCAATGGTCCGTAATTTCCGGAAATGTACTTGACACTCGACCCCGTTGGTCTTTCCGGTTTAACGAGATATCTGCAATCATAAATCGCGTGAGGATCCGGGGTCATATCGCGTCCTGCCCGAATGCAAAATATCCGGAAGATGACGTGTTTAGCTGACACGTACTGATATATTGTCATGGTCAGCGCAGTTCGACGTTGCTAGCTCTATCGAAAACGATCTTCCGATTTAGATAAACAGAAATCGAAGAGATACGAATTGTAATGGGTAAAAAAACGGCTGCGAAAGATTCCGAAAACTATGCGATGAAATTGTCGTGTGTTCATTTTTTCTGGCTGCAGTTACGGGAGACTAATAGCCTAGAGCCCGAAAAACGGTGAATTTCAATAATTTTTTATGGACTGAAAAATTGAGTAAAACAAAATCTTACGTTCCGAAGCAGACAACCTGTCTGAAAATATTGCGGCAAAATTTGGAGGGAATTGGTCGAGCCGTTTTTCGAATATTTGGGGACCGTCTTGGAAAAGTAAGTTTCGAGAAAATTGCGGTTAAAGTTTGGGAAAGAAATGACGTGCTTGGCGGCTTCGTTCATAAAATCGCCCACGACGTTTACAATTTGTCGCATATCGAGATTAAATGTACGAACGATATTTTTAAGAATCGAAATTTTGAGGCGAGCAAAATAATATTAATCATTTTTTTTACTCCGACGTAATCCCTTAAGACTTATTCTATAAAGTATTATAATAAAAAATATAACAAGTTATAATAAAGTGTATGTTTATTTCGGTATAAATGCTTCCGAATCGGGGTCGAAAGAGTCTTGACCCGAATATTTGAGCCTCATGAGTAAGGGGTAGCTACCCCCCTTCCCTCTCACTGCGCACCTCTCCTGAAGTTCAATCCAAATATACATGTATACTCAAACATAAAATTCATATTACCGATGGAATTATAGCAGTTTCAACGAAACGTGTTGAAAATTTGTTGAAACCGAGAATTTTGAAGGGTTAGTTTACCCTTAAGAGAAATGTAATAAATTTGAAACATGAGAAAACATTAAATTATAGGTTTTAGAAGTATTTTCAATCAGCGGGGGTATTTTAAATACAGAAAATACGACCGCGATGATTCAATTCATGTAAGGGGTGGTTTACCCCTTAAGCTTGCTGTCCGGTGAATTCGCGTAAACACGTAAAGTTTAATGTTGTCCCCTTTTTAAAATTATCCCAATTTTGTTCATTTCCATGCAACCCTTCGACGTGTGGGATGAAAAAAGGCAAATATAGGGGTGGTTCACCTCTTAATTTTCTTTTTTTGCGATAACTCTGTAGTGGATTTTTCATCGTTTTGGAATAGAAGAATTTTTGTTTTTGTTTCATTGCGATCGGTCGACTGCTTGTGGGTTAAACTGCAATACTACCCCTTGACATGACTTTCATCGAGGGGTGGTTACACCCCTTAAAACCGTTTCTCCGCCGATAAAAAAAAATACGTGTCGCTTAGTTTTCAATGCTTCATAACATATATAAGTTTCAACAAAATCGAAGAATGACACCTGAGGGATGTTTCTTGCCAGTTGATAGAATGAAAATTCCGTTTATGCCTCTTATTTGACATATTTTTAAGTATCTTTACAATTTTTTCCCAAGATTTGGTAACAAAATGCAGTATTGCTGCTGGATGAAGTGGGTCACCTTTGTCCGATAGTATCTTGCGGCCAGCAACATTATCACATCGGCAATTCTTCGGCGAGCGACATAAAAGTTTTTTTTTGGTTAGGATTATGAGAAAACTAAAGGTTGATGTTTAAAAATCCTATTAAAATAGACCCGAGTTTTGGCAACGTCGTACAGTTCTGTCGTAATTCGAGGCTGTTAAGTTGACTGCAGTGACTGTCACAGGTCGCAGCTGTGTTACGCGCGTTTCGTGCCGGTCGGCGATTTCAGAGGTTATCTCAGAGCAAACAGAGACAACAAATGATTCAGAAAAAAGATTAGTGGCCGCGAATTTTCCGATGGAAAAGACGATTTGTCAGTGCGCGTGCCCACAAGCATCACACTATGCTCACCGAAGCTAGAATAAGAGGAATACATCATAATAAATAAACGAATACGTTCCTCTTAATCGTGTTTGACTTTCACGTATTCAAAATTGGCGCGCTAGGTTTTCGATTGGTTCTCCTATTCCCATAGTTCCGACGTTGCCACATATTGATACATACTCCTCAACAAGCATCACTTATTCGTTAACCGGTCACATATTTTTCATGCATTTCCATTATTAAGATCAGTAATCTGTCTATTTTTTTCGGTAATATAGTTCTGTACACTATCCTGTACACAATATTCGTTTTTTGGGTCACTTTCATCATAAATGTGGAAGGTATACACGAGAAACTGAAATGGTAACGACGATGCTCCGTACAACCAATGCGATCAAGTTAGTCTAGTCAGAATTAAAATAAGACCTATTCTCGGAGGCCAGCACGTAGCCAATTTTTTTAGTGGGTTCTTTGGGTTACTAGGAATGTACTCTACAGTTTCCAACAAAATATGGTGTTTTGCGAGCACCAGAGATCGTTAAAAACAAACTCGGTGTTTTAACTATATCTTTTTTGGAATTGACTTTATCGAAAAATGCTTCCTACAACAGTTGTGCGAAATGATGTCACCTATAAAATAAGTCTTATACAAACATCGCGTAGCATTGTTAGTTTAACGGCAAATCACCGGTGAACGGAAAACATTTTTTTTTCTTTTGCATGCACCTCGATTATTAACGAACTTAGTGTTCCGAAACTCAATCATCATCTAGAAGAATCTATCCCCAAAATATATCTTGAAATTTTATTGAGCTAGTACACATTCTTAACGAGTAATTACCGATTTACGTAAATCCGGCGCCTTCGTAGTTTTTCTCGTACCTTTAAAGATGCCCTTAAAAATCAGGATTTCTCAGTATTCAACCCAATAATTGTTGCTTACAGCATTTTCACGAGAACGAGCTGCGTGATTTTTGTATAGGACTTATTTTATAGGTGACATCATTCTGCACAACTTCTGTAGGAAGCATTTTTCGATAAAGCCAATTCCAAAAAAGATATCGTTAAAAACCGAGTTTTTTTATTTTCACCAATCTCTGGTGGTCGCAAAAGGCTTTTGTGGGAAACTTTAGGTTACATTCCTGGTACCCCAAAGAACGTACAAAAAAATTGGCGACGTGCTGGTCTCCGAGAATATAAGTCGGTCGAATTTCTGTACAGTTCGACTGGACTAAGTGGAGATTGATGTAAACGTCAAAATTTAATATTTAATAAACCAGTGCGGAAAGCTTGGTTCTCCTTTTGCCAGTATATTCAGACAATATACCATAACGATTAGTAAAATTTTCATTAACATCCATTTACCCCAATATTTTTAAGCAACAACCTTAAGCTGGTACGGTTACAATACGATGCTCAGATAAAATCTATAATTTTTGGAAATTTTTATTAGCAACTGTCATGTTGAACGTGAGAGGAAAGTGCGATTTTCCTTTTGAAAGAACTGTGGCTCACAAGATCCTTAAGCATTTTACGAGAAAGCACTTCAGTAAATACTCAATTAAAAACAGCTTCTGTTCAATCATTGCTACCTAACCCAAGGTTTTTTGTTTTTTTTTCTTCCAGTATCCCGATCATGATTGTGTATTCGAATATATGGAACACTTTTTTAAATACTATATACGCAATGTATTTGTTAAAATAAATACAAACCGTGTTTCCATAATCACCTCGGAAAATAACCCTTTATACGACAGGATCCTAAAATGCGATTTCCACGTACCCGCCGCGAAGCTACGATCACTCAAAATTCCAGTAGGGTACTGATTGATATAAGCGGCTTGATTGGAGACGACTGGTACGAAATAGACAGGATTTTTTTCACTTTACAAGTCAGTAGTTTATTAATCGTTTACAAAGAACACTGAGTCTTAATTCGGATATATATATAATATGAGAGATTGGCGAAGTGGTATTAAAAGAGAAAATCACGTAGCAATCGATTCATATTTTCCACTGTCCTTCCCAGCGATTGGGGTTTTTTCTCTTCCACAGTGGCGGTGTGTTGCGCGGGCTGTCGGGTTCGCCCCAAATGCTGCACTTGTCAGCGGGATTCATCGGGCTGCCCACAGGGCAGTTGAAAGCTTCGGCAAAGCCCTTTGTGTTCGAGACTGCAGCGACAACCCTCATTCTCGCGGGGCTGTGCTTATCCTTAGCTTCTTTCTTCTTTTTTGCGAACTGCGGTGTTTCCGTTTCGCACCACATCTGCGGAAGTGATTTTCACATCAGTTGCTTCCAATGACGTTTGAAATTTTCGTGGTAGAATTGGGGTATTTTGGGTTAGGCGTTGAACCTTTTGATAATGTTGAGATGATGTGTAGATAGTGTATAGATAATGAGAATGTCAGTGTGCAGATAAATTCTGGTCTCATTGTCGATAGCTAAACATTATCTTGTGATTATCTCGATAGTAGCTTGATAGTACCTAAATAGTATCCAGATGCTATCTAGATGGTATTAGAAGGTATCTAGATGGCATATAGATGTTACCTAGATAGTATCTCAAAGATGGCAGGATAATGCCTAGATAGTCTCTACATAATTAGTTTAATAGTGCTTAGAGCTCGACAATGTGCCTCAGACACGATAAAAGACCTTGATAATATATTCGACGGTATCGTGATAATATCTAGATAACGAGTGTAAATGAGGCTAAACAATATGTTCGATACTGTTCAGATAGTGTTTAGATAATGAGTTTCATTGTGTCTGGATAATCTTTAGATAAACAGCTTCATAGTACCTAGATCATTTCTAGATAACGAGCTTCATAGTATCTAGAGAATTTTCAGATAATGAGTTTCATAGTTTATGAATAATTTCGAGGTAATGAATTTGGTAGCGTTTAGATACTAATATAAAAGTGTCTAGGTACTGCCTAAATGATGTAACTGATGGTGTCTAAACGATTCCTAGATAATGTTTGATAACGCAACATTCTATCGAGACGCATGAAACTTCTGAAGAAGAACAAATACTCACGGCAGCGAAAGAAAGAAAGAAAAGCTGATCGTCCGTAAATTCTTCCAGGCCTGCGAGACGCACGCTTCCTTTCGGTTTTTTGAGCTTCCGGTAAGCTTCGAAAACTGCTTGCATACCAGTTGAATCCGCTATATTTTCTGAAAGTGTATACTCCGACTTTCTTTCCTTGTGGTGCTGTAAAAAAGATTCCAGTTATGGACATCTTCGATTTTGCAAACGCGTTCCGTATTTCGTATCTTTCCGGTCCTGCTAACCTTGGGTTCCGATGTACTTCCTGTTGTCTCCG
Organism: Ophion obscuratus; assembly: GCA_964007375.1. NCBI lineage: Eukaryota > Metazoa > Arthropoda > Insecta > Hymenoptera > Ichneumonidae > Ophion > Ophion obscuratus. The sequence goes on from OZ023318.1 coordinate 4,028,659, forward strand.
GTGCTTTCGTTTCCCCATAGTACACGTCGAATTGATCGGTGAAACAATCGGCTCTTTGGTAATAATTTTTCAATATGCTTTGCGACAGTTTTGTGCCACCACCGTCCGTACCGTGCATGATACCTGTGGTCCCGTTGAAATGTTTTTAAGTCGAAAAATCCTTGTCGGATCAGCCGTCAAGATATGCGGAAGAAACTATTCTGAGACTCACCTGTATCGTCAAATCCGTGACCAATTTCGTGACCGACTATGACTCCGACTATTCCATAGTTGACGTTGCTGAGGAAAGAATCGTACCTTGACCTTGACGGCGCGCCGAACTTGGGGGAATTCAGCCGAGTGGCATTGAATATCGAACGTGGGGCATTTAAAATATTGTTTTTCATAACGATGGCAAGCGTTGGAAAAACTTTGTATTTTGCGGACAAAAAATATCGTAATTAATTGTTCTTAACAAGAGAAGTTCCGAATAAATCTAGGATTTTCTACGCTTTTTTTTTAATCGAGAATTTCATTCAGAAGCTTTTGCAAAAACTCGCAGTGAGTTGGATTAAAGTTGTTCGAGTTATGGTGCAATCCAATTTAAGAATCGTGGCTTTGAGAAAAAAAAGTTACGATCGTCAGTGGCACCTTTTTTTATTGTTTCAAGGGTGGTTTCAAGTCAAAATACTGAATAGTGGCAATTGATACGCCATTATTCAGCAAGAAAACTGAAAGTTCTCCTTACTCTGGAATTTGCGGTGTGAAAAGTGGCGCCTGGAAGTCAGCCGCTGGAAGATCTGCCAAAGACCATTTTTTATGAAACATCGAGTATCAATTATCGTCGTGTGGCTTTTTATATCAAAGTACAATATGAATGCGGTGAAAACTCTTGGAGTACTCACTCAAAGTGTTTTTGTCCTCCCCATATATCGCGTTGACAGTTATCGGATCGATGTACCATCTGAAAAAATATCGAACCGTCACTTCGATGGAAACCCTAACAAGCTTTACAATTCCTCTTAATTTTCGAAGTTTTTTCGTATGCCCCTGCGAGCTTTTGCGATCCCAGCCCTTTCGCTTTCACCCTTAACTTCCGGTTCCTCGGAGAGACCGTGACGTTTGCACAAGGCCACAGGAAAAATGCGCAAAACCCGTGCATTTCCAAAAATACTGATTCGATCGAATAACTTATTTGAATTACGTGTCAACGACTTCGGACGGGGGTGATAATTTTTTGAGGGCTATTTTCCTCTCGTATCTCATGTAGCTCAACGTGTTGTCGAAGTAATCGCTCCCGATGGTCAGCTGCGGACAAAGCGACGAGTAAAATATTTCCTCCCTACTCGACTTCTCGTCCTGGTTGTTTTTCGCCTCGACTCACCCCCTTGTAAGATTTCAAAACTGATTTTCTGTTCTTGTACCAATCGGGAAAGCCCACGAATATTTTCATTCCGTTGAGTTTGTCTTTGGCCAATATTTTCGATTTTTCGTCTAGCCAAGCTGACCCATCGATCTGTTTCTCCATCTCGATTTGGATGTTTTTGGACATTTTGAGAACCTGGAAAAGAATTTGCTCGTCAGAGTGTACAATTGTGGTTTCGGGCCGAAACGACGGAATAGCCTTCATGGTGTACCGCGCTCTCGGTCTCTTCGGTAATGTGTTTGTTCACGAACGCGTATGCTGCTGCGTGTGCCATTTTCATCTCGTTGACGCATTCGGACCAGCTGTTGGCATAACGAATAATTGTTCAAGAAATATTATCGATGATGAAAAAATCACTTGGATCAATGCAATTGTTCATTCACAGATAACCAACGAACTATTAAGAGACTATAAATATTGGCCTAGTTCGAGGATTCTTGGTTCGATCGAATGAATAGTTTTAACAATAATCTCATATTGGATTTTTTGTCGATAAATATTAGGTGGTTGCATGTTAAAACGCCTGTTCGTAATCGATGGCGTTAGGTGCACTATTTTTTTAAATAAAAAAATGGACAATACACATGATGATACGTCCACAGCGTCTAGCTAAAATGTCATACATGACATTTGTGCGACGTGTTGACATAATCTATTTTAATTTTGTTTACAACGGCAGGTTTAGTTCCAAATATGCCACATTTGCGGGAAATTATGCTCCATTATTTCCTGACAAAGAGATCGACCCCGAAAGCTAGAGAAGGTTTGCTAGAGAAATTTTATGCCGAACATAATTTATGGATTAAGGGGAGAGATAGCTTCAGGCGAGGAAAAGATTTGTTGATTTTGATTATTTTTTTTTAAGGGGTAAGGCCACTGTAAATTTTTTGAAAAATCGATTTTTTTTTATTGGCTTAAAAATAGTTTAAACCCTCTAGAATAAGAAAAAAAAGGTCCTGTTAACTTCTTTTTTAAATTTTTTCCAATAAAAAACTATTCGCAAAACTTTAAACGCGTTTTTCTCGAAACATGGTTTTTCAAAATGGCACGCAGCATAACTCGAACAATTTTCATTTTTTTTACTTGAAATTTTAACCAGATGTGAACATTTACATTATCTTGAGAATGTCGATCGGAATTTTCAAGAACTTTATTTATTGATTTTTTATTAACAAAAAACTTGCCGTTTTTTTCGTCAAAAATCAATTTTTTTTTCAAACGCACGCCAAATCCACAAAAATTGATACTTTTTAAAATCCGATCGACATTCTCTAGCTATAGCCCTCTAGATTAATGGTTTTTTTTTTGTTCTAGATTCAAAAGTGCACCAGTGGTGCTGCGTGCCGCGGAGCCCTGGAAGCAAAACATGTCCCGGGAAGATAGCTGTGGAACCGCCATTTTGTTTTTTTTTACTGTAAAAAAATTTTATAATAAAGTTTAATGTATGCCCGATAACACCATTAAAAGTTTTTTTTCAAATACCTTCAATTTCGAGAGCAAAAAATTAGTGAAAAAACCTTTTTTTTGGGCCGTTACAGTGGCCTTACCCCTTAAAGAAAGGCATCGTTCACCGTTTTTGAGACTCAAGGTATATTTTATAACTACTTTTAGTTGTTACATCGTATTTTATATTTATATTAATCTTTAAAAATGACGGATTTATGGCACGATTTTCTAAGCTGCATTTTCAAAACTGACGTGACAAATACCTAAAAAATTAATCGACCGATTGTCATGAAATTTGCTATATATATTTCTAACCGTATTGTCTAAAACATGATCCTAAATGAATATTGAAGAAAATATTTTTTACTGCACTATGTACATATTTTTCATAGAATTCAATCTTTTTGTTTCAAAGTGTACCATTCAATCGAGTTTCAACATTTCTCACATTTTATGGTTTATATTCTGCGTATGAGTATTAATGATATAAAAATCTTCGTTGGTTTTTTTAGACCAATCCTGCCAACGCTACGTGTCACGCCGTTTGACAACGTCCGCTACAATCTTTTTAGAAGACCGTGCCAGACCTCTGCCGCTTTTAAGGATTAATAATAAAGAAATTACATATAACAGTAAAAAATAGTAATAAAACATACCCTAAGTCTAAAAAAGGTGAAGAAATCTCTCTTTTGAAGAAAGAATCATGAAAATCAGCAATTTTTGCCTCGCTTAAAGTTCCTCCCCCCCCCCTTTAAGGGGTTATATACAGTTGAAATTTTCGAAAAATCGATTAAAAAATTATCGTATACATATATTTAAATAGACACACAGAAAATTTCTTGTTAATTCGGCGAATATTCTTGACGTTACACTCACATTTCTAATGACGTATCAGAGCGTTCGAAAGTGCTTTTGAAACTTTAAACACGTTTTTCTCAAATCTGTGGGTTTTCAAGTCGATGAGCAAGTAATTTCTCGGAAACGGCTGACCCGATCAGTCTCAAATTTTAACACAATCTTTTCAAGTATATTTTTTAGTAATTAATCGAAGTTTTCTTCTCACCGATAAATATTTTCCATTTTATAAACAATTTAAGGCCTACCTTTTAGTCAAAAATTGATTTTTTTGCGAAGCCGCCATTGTTTCAAAAATTATAATTTTGCTCATTCCTTCGATCAATTACGAGATAACCCATTATGTTATCAAAATATCTTTTGTTTTTTCATTTTAGATGATCTAGTCCAAAGATATCGTGCTCACCGCGAGGCACTTTTTTTTAGAGCTGCTCCCGGAGATCAGCTATAGCAGTTTTGAAAATAAGTATTTTTACAAATAACAAATGTTAAAATACAGTTAAAAGTTACCATAATACGTGTACACATTTGATAGATTTAAAGGTCCTCTCAAGAAAAGTTCTTGAAAAATCGATCTTTTTGGGCCTCTTGACTGTATATAGCCCCTTAAAACGTGTAGAGGGTTTTCAGCCCTTCCAAAGTGATGATTTCTATATGGACACGAAGGACCACGTAAAAGTACCCAAAAAACGTCTGTCGTCTATTACGAGCTGCTGAAAACGTCAGAAAATAGCACCGGGAATCGTTATTGACTGCAACTGATGCGTATGAAGCGAGCTTTGACCGAGAAGAGGCCGAAATGGGAGCATCGCTGTGACCAGTTGATTTTGCAGGACGACTCAACCGGTTGAGAAATACTTAGAAGCAGTAAACTGGGAAATCCTACCTCACCTTCCATATTCCCCAGACATCGCTTCCTCCGATTCCATTTCGGTCGACGCAGTCAGCACTCAAGGCTCAGCACTTTACCTCGTTATGGAGTCAAAAAATGGCTACCCGAGCAGAAATGTGACCAGGCATTCCCTGCTTTGTGTCCGGCCCTGACCAGACTTGCCTTGACTGATTTACCTGACCGGGCCCTCCCATGGAGCAAACCGGAAAAACCGAAACATCATTTTTTTACGGCTTGCCATCTATGTTTGGAAATTGGAATCTTCTGGCTGGGATACATTGCGAGCAAGTAATACATCTTCACGTAATGTTTACCTGGCTAGATCATTGACATGTTCTGAAAAGTGGGGCCTATCTTCAAGAAATAAAGAAAATCTACTTTGCTTTTCACCTCACCAAAGATATTTATAATTGATTGGGACGAAACTAATACATCTGTTGTAATTCTATTCATAATTAAAAGCACTCATTTCATCAATGATAATCGACGAGGATAACAATGCTTATTATAAAATACCGGGATTGTGATAACTAATGATTCGAGCATAAAGAATAGCCGAATTATTTTATGAGGCAAAAAAGTAAAGCAGGTCATTTGTGGTTGTTGAACACCTTGTCGCCATGTTGGGAGATATCAATGTTCTGGCCGGGAAGACATTACCTGAATGTATTTCGCCAACAGTCCGCCAGGTGGCTACAAGCGAAGCGCTTCGCGTAAGCAAGGTACCATTGTACGAGGATAAAAGTTCGTCCTGTGAGTTGTACCACGTACAGAAGTGCTATACTTACAGCGTGCATTTACACTTATGATTTGGTGATACTTGCGAAATAACCCTTTGCACTCTTGGCCTTTTTCGCTCGGAGAGTGATCTGTTTACGTTTTTCTGTCTCATTGCTTATCAGGAAATGCGAGCAAGTCTATGCATACACTCATATACTCCTTTAGCAAGTAGATAACCAACAAACAACATGTTGTCGAAATACTAAACTGAATACACTCCCGATTTTACCACCTCAAGGATTCCAAAAACGCTGAAACGTCATTTTTAATTTCCTCGTTTGTTCCTGGTCATTTCCCGATCTATTCCCTACAAATTCCCTGGTCATTTACCGCTTGTTCTCCGGCCCGTTCCTGGTCAATTCCTCAGAAAGGGAATGGCGGATCGGGACGTAGCCTTAGGCCCGTTACATTGCGAACCTATTCCAGGGTCGAAGGCCCGACAAGAGACTGATATTATCTAGGGAACGCAGATCAGGGACAGTACTTTTTCTCTAAAGAAGCTCTCATGGAATCCGATTATTGGCTGAAAGATGGGTCAAGCTGTTCTGATCGGCAATACTTTTCATAAACCATTCCGTCTATTTGCTACCTAATCAATATCCTTTCTTTCGCTCAATAATGGGCACTTTCACTTGCAAGCATCTAATAATCCGTTCGCATACTCCAATAACGGATTTAGTCAGCTTAGGGGATTTTTTGTTGCAGTGGACGTCAGTGAAATTTGTTGTTTTTAATTCATAAAACATATATACCGCGGGGGTCTCTCCTTTATGCCATATTCGCCCATTAGAAGCTGATACAAGTGGTCCCTCGCAGCCTCGGTCGTATATGTTAGCATGTTTGCCACGAAGTGCCAGTGTATGTAGTTCACTGTTGAGTTGAGAGAAAAGCTTTTCAGCGTATACCAGAAAGCATGGCGGAAAAAAATGAATGAACCAAGCCATAAAGAAGTCAAAAAAAAAAACATAGCAACGTCTTCAATAGATCATTGGGACTCGGATTTTTCAGCCTTCTCTGCCTTTTAGTCCAGGCAATGAGCATGAAAGTGAGCACTTTTCAGATATGAATACGCAAAATTGATCTAAGGGTAATTGGATGTCGCTGAATCGAATAGTGATAATAATTTTGGAACCAACCCCAGAGAAAATGTTTTAAAATGTTACAAAATGTTTAAAAACCGTTAATCCAAATACTCATAATTTTATCGAAAAATATGTCAAACAAAAGTTGATTCGGACATAAAAGTACGTAAAAAAGTATTGAACGTTCATCTTCGTATCTTCAAAAATAAGGGAGACAAAAAACGAAAAACCATTCGATTGGGGGACGAGAATCTCGAAGTTTTAAAAAATAAATAAAAATATCAAATTCTTATATATCTCGGAGGTTTTTTTTGTTACACATTGCTTTAGTAAGAGTTAATCTAACTTTCCAGAGATATTTGTATTTTTATTTATTGTATAAGTATTGATAAATGATGAATTAAGATTGACACAATGACTGGTTGACGAGGTACTCATACTTTTCCCCGAAAACACTTCCCCGAATGACATTTCCCCGAAAACACTTCCCCGAAAACATTTCCCCGAATCGACATTTCCCCGAACGGCACTTTCCCGAATCGACACTTCCCCGAAAAACAGTTCCCCGAATCGACATTTCCCCGAAAAAAACTTCCCCGAATGACTCTTCTCCGAAAAACAGTTTCCCGAATCGACACTTCCCCGAATGACACTTCCTCGAAAAACATTTCACCGAATGACATTTTCCCGAATGAACACTTCCACGGACGACACTTCCCCGAAAATGAGTGAAAAAGTTATTTATTTTAAGTCAAAGTCAAAATAGGTAAAAATTATTAATCGAAGGGTAAATAAGATGACAAGAAAAAATGAGTGAAAAAGTTATTTATTTAAAGTCAAAGTCAAATTGGGTCAAAATGAGTAAATGCGTAAATGTGTGTGGCCGCAGGGCACCTCGAATATGCGTGTGGAATAGTGGGGTGCGTGGAACACTGGTGTGGGCGCACGGCACCTCGAATGTGCGTGTGGAATAGTGGATTGCGTGGAACACTGGTGTGGGCGCAGGGCACCTCGGATGTGCTTGGAATAGTGGGGTGCGTGGAACCCAAACAGACCCAAACAAACTGTTTTTCGGGAAAGTGCCGTTCGGAGAAGTGCCGTTCGGAGAAGTGTCATTCGGGGAAATGTCGATTCGGGGAACTGTTTTTCGGGGAAGTGTCGATTCGGGGAACTGTTTTTCGGGGAAGTGCCGTTCGGGGAAATGTCGATTCGGGGAACTGTTTTTCGGGGAAGTGCCGTTCGGGGAAGTGTCATTCGGGGAAATGACGATTCGGGGAACTGTTTTTCGGGGAAGTGTCGATTCGGGGAACTGTTTTTCGGGGAAGTGTCATTCGGGGAAATGTCGATTCGGGGAAATGTTTTCGGGGAAGTGTTTTCGGGGAAGTGTTTTCGGGGAAATGTCATTCGGGGAAGTGTTTTCGGGGAAATGTACTGATACGGGTTGAGGATCACTGTCAGAATAAGACGCACTATATGACTGTGCCGTTCGCACTCATAGGAGGTTCTATCTTGCGTCCCTTACACTCCCAGTGGTGCAAAGCGATTTTGTCTTGCAAACAAATGTTCATTCGTCTGTTTCTCCCTCATTTTTGAAGATACAAAGACGAACGCTCAATACTTTTTTACGTACTTTTATGTCCTAAACAACTTTTGTTTGACATATTTTTCGATAAAATTATTCGATTCTGAATTAGACGGGTTTTAAACATTTTCTCGGGGGCTGGTTGCAAAATTATTATCGACATTCGATTCAGCGTCATCCACTTACCCTTCGATCAATATTGCGTATTTACATCTAAAAAGTGCTTACTTTCGAATATTTTACTAGACTATTTGGGCGTATTCAATGATACCTTCGATAAGTAGCATTGAATGAATAAATATTAGTAAACGATTAATTCCAGTGAAAGTAAAAAAGTTTCACGCCTGCCTGCGGACGAGCATACCGATCGTTCGCGGGGGAGTTTTATCCAAAAGCTCGCCGATACCGACAATGTAACCCATCGAAGGCAGATAAAGGTCCGTGTATGGGTCGACCTTGATATTGACGGGATCGAATAAGTCTTGAATCAATGACTTCCAGTCGATCTGCCAACAGTACACCGCAAAAAGTAATATATTCTCTCTAATTTATGTATCCATTACCAAAGCCGACATTTAAGTAATGCAATATACGGCTTCGAACTTAAATTTTGAGGGGAGAAAATGTGGTTGAGGTTAAGAATCGTTTCGCTTACCTTGCCTGCGGAATTTACGCTCGAATTTATCACATTGGTCTCGTAAAATTCAATAAAATCCTCGAATTCCGGCATCTCAAAATGTTCATCTTTTTGGAGCTGCAACGAAGGAAAGTACGAACAAGAGTTTCAGGAAAAAACGTTCTCGGCAACAGAGCTCGATTGTAAAAGATTTTTATAATGCTGTAATTGGAGATTTAAATTTAGAGGGTTTTCTATACCGCCTGATCATTTCATGGCTCATTAATTGTTTAATTAATTTAATTATTCCTTATTCATCAATTAATTCATTGCCGAAATAATTAATCTATTATTTGCTTATTAATTAATTTATCAATTATTCAATTAGATTACTGTGTATGTAGTACATTTATTTAATTTGTTTATTTATTTGTGCATGCTTTGATAATTTTTTTATTTATCAATTGAATACCTCGTAAATTTTCTTCTCAAATTCGACGATTTCCATCGCATCCTTCGTTAATTTTTCTTCGGGTACGTCAGCGCGGTGACCCTCAATGAACATATCCGCGACTCCAGCAACGAAACTAACGTACAGTTCGTAATCGTTGCCGCTGTAATTCCGGTACTTGGTCGGCATGTGCTCACTCAAGGGCAATTTCTGAGGTGCGACCTTGAAATCGAATAAGACGGTTTATCGTACGAAAGTCCGGACGAATCCTAACAAAGCCAAACAAAGAATCGAGTGGATCAGCAAAGCAGCGTTTACCTTTATCGTGCCATATTTTTCGTCGTCTGACGGTGGATAGGCTTCTATGTTAAAAAAAGTGAGGGCGCCTGTCAATCGAACGTAATTACGTTCGACTTCTTGCCACGTGTATTCCGTCGCGTCCCATTCTTCCTCGTCCATGGATATGGGCCAACCGCCAGCCCGCAGCAAAATCGACTCTATCGGCTTTATACCTCTTCGCTCGAGGGTATCTGGACCATGCGCATAAACGAGCTTAAAATCTTAGGGAGGATTTGAAATAAATTCAGAAAAATCTGAAATGATCAATGAACGTTGTGCCATGGTTCGTGTGGTTGAATTTTCTTTGGGCCAACATTTTTGAGTCTAATGCAGGGATTCTTAACGTGTGGTCCATGGACCCCCAGGGGGTCCACGGCATTATTATAATGTTTGCCAGGGTATTGGGACCTTTAACGATGTTGGGTATTTTTTTTCCACATAAGTAACCAACGATTGCATAAAAAAATCAGTAAAAAAATTAAAAAATATAAAAACCCAATAAGAAATTGAAAAATACAAAAACCAAAAACCAAAAATTTTTAAATACAAAAATCAACAAAAAATTGAAACATACAAAAACCCCCAAAAAATTGGGAAAAATTAAACAGAGTGTCAGATATCCGCTACGTCCCCGTTCGTTAACTCCGGCTGCGGCTGAAAGCGGACATTCCTATCGTAGTTCAAAGAATCGTAACTCGACGAATTTTCCGTAGACGATTATTCCGACAATTTCGGTTTTTCGGTAAGCTTTCTGCGTCAGTTTACAATTTCTGACGAAATCGCACTTTGATTTGAAATTTCAATTCAAATAATACATTTTTTCAAAACATTGTTTCGAAAGGGGTCCACAGGAAATGCGAAATGGTTCACAGAGCTCAAAAGGTTAAGAACCCCTGGTCTAATGTGTTTGCCATTTTTTTAAGGTCGAATGAGCGCGCGCTTTTGATTTCTACATATTTGTTCAAATTGTAACCAGACATTGTTCATATTATTATGCACGTTTGAGTAAAATTTCAGAACAGTCGACTATTTAGATTGGGAGATAATGGCTTTTGAAATTGCAACTTTGTCTGCAGGGTCTGCATTGACCGAAAGTCAGGTCACATGATTCGTTGTACCATTCGATTGTGTTTATAAAAGTTTCTAAACAGTTTTCTAAACGCTTCTAAACAGTTTCTAAACGCTAAGGGGCCGTCCATAAATTACGTCATTTTAAAATAGGGGTTCGTCTGCGGATGACGGTAAATGATGGTTGAGGGGGGGGGGGGGGGGCGTTTCGAAATTGATGTCATTCTTGTGATACCAGTTACTTCAAAATGTACAATAGTATATTGTACAACTTGAGTGGTTTCCCCGCATGAGTGATGAAAAATATTTTGCAAGTACCTAATGGTATTAATTATTGAACTCATTATTTATATATTTATTACATAAGGTTTGTCTACATTATATTCGAGAACTTCAAATAACAGCGTACCTATGAAAATAGTTCGATCGAGCCAAAATGAATATGGGGAGGATACGGAGATATTACCCGTGATCCAGGATTTGCAAGAATGGGTGAAAACTCCGTGGGAGCTATCCAAAGAAAACTAAAGAATAGAGAAGAATAATATTATTATATTAATGAAAATTGCCAAAGTACAAAATAACAAAAGATGATTCTATAACAAAATGTGGGAGCTATCCAAAGAAAACTAAAGAATAGGGAAAAATAATATTATTATATTAATAAACATTGCCAAAGTACAAAATAATAAAAGATGATTCTATAACAAAATGTTTTAATGTTACTCAATTTTTCTCAAATCGGCAAATGTTTTAATTTTGCCAAACTGGTAATGACGTCAATTTTGCGAGAGGGGGGGGGGGTCATTAGGAAATGACGATAGGATGATTGTAGGGGGGGGGGGGGGGTCGAAAATCAGCAAAAATCGATGACGTAATATATGGACGGCCCCTAAAAGAAAAAAGTTTCGATTGCCTTTACTTTTCAGTTTTGCTAAAAACGTTCAGTAATGACGGAATAATTCTCCGTTAAAAATATTCGTACCCTATAATAAGAAGACATATGGCAACACCGCAGAACGGTATTATTCAACATTTCGAGAAAAAAAATTATCGTGTTCCTAAAGATAAAAACTTTTATCATAAAAAAGAAATATTTGCGTCATAAATATTAATATTTTATATTCTTTATGTTATCTTCATTAACAAATAAAAATGTTGGTCAATTCATAACTAGTTGTAAACTTTGTTCGATTAAAAATTACTTCTAAATAAAAATTTGTGTTGCACTATTATTTTAACTATGCCGCGCAAACTCACATCATTGCATACCTGGAACGATAGCGGTGTTGCCATATGTCTTCTTATTATAAGGGACAAATATTTTCAACGAAAAATTATTCTGTCCAAATTTCAATACAGACCCTGCAGTGTTAAAAGTTGCAATTTAAAAACCCCTGATCTCGCAATCTGAATAGTCGACTGTTCTGAAATTGCATTCAAACATGCATAATGATATGAAGAATGTCTGGTTAAAATTTGAACAAAATCTATGGAAATTAAGAGCGCACGTTCGTTCTGTCTTAAGGAGGTTGGAGTGTTAGCCATAATCCAAGGTTAAATTTAATTAAAAAATACATGTTATTGTGTATACTATACTGAGTCTTTACGAATTTTTTGAACTTTTTTCATCACCAAACACCAGAGATAAAAAATAGTTTAATGGATCTAATTTAACGAGCGGTTAGATGGGCAAGACCACACTAAAGGTTATGTAATTTTTATTGTTATTTAGCACCAAGATAAACCATTTCTAACAAAGGATTAACGCAAACTGAACCTTTGTGAATATTTAGAAAAAAAATCCTCATCTTGCCCATCGTAAACCACGGGGCCAATAATCTCGTGACGTAAATATGAATAGGCATAATTATGAATTACTCAAAATTTCATTGTGAATTGTATAAAACATTCGTTGTCGTAGTTTTTTCATAATAATCATCGATAATGTTATGCTTTTTCAAGTTGGGGGGTGTCCATTAATTACGTGAGGCGTTTAGGGGGGGGGGGGGGAGGGGGTCGAGCGAAATCTTACCCAATCTCACGTGGGGGAGAGGGGAACTTCGTCAAATATCACGTAATTTTAGTAATTTTAGTAATTTTAGTGATCACGTAATTTTTATCACGTAGGGGGGTCTCCCTACTACTTTACATGGTGGAGTAAATCGTACTACGACCGCAGCTACTTCTACTACAATTTATTTTCCGTGAACGTATGCATTTTGAAAAATCTCACGTGAGATTAGGGGAGGGGGGAGGGGGTCGAGCAAAGTCTCACGACATCTCACCAGGGCGAGAGGGGGGGTCGAAAAATGGCCAAAATCACCTCACGTAATTAATGGATGCCCCCTTAGTAGTAACACAAAAGTTTTTCTACTTTACGCAATAAAAATGTTAAAATGCATAATTTTTCCCTTCAATTATATATTTAAACAAATTAGCATATATAGAATCAATCTGTACTTCGTATGCATTTTTTTGAGGTTCATTGAAAAAAAAAAATGAACAAATCGTCATTTGACTCAACTGAATCGCTCCAACCTCCTTAAGCGAGAAATAAAAAAGAGTATGTTCTTTCGAGTTGAAATGCGATTATTGAGGACATCGGGAACACTGTGAAAAAAACTGACGGTGAATTTGCGATTGCCGTTTCATTTTACCTGTGTCCATGCAGGTGCGATACCATTTTTTGGCCTGTCTAACTGGCAGAATGTCACTGGGCTCGGGTTTGGTCTCCAAGATTCCTGCAATGACGAGCAATTTTTAATTTCCATATTTTTGCCAATGTCTTCAAAGAACCCTGAAATCCATGTATTTTGATGCGAAGTAATGAAATGAATGCACGGTTTGACCCACTCGCCTTTGATGCGATGATTGACGGTCGTTTGGAACATCAGGAAACGGCTCCATGATGGAAGGCTCGGGGGGATCGGGCTCCGGGCGCTATCGGTGCTCCAGCCGCTGCAGGTAAAATCGTAAAAATTGTCGCACGGGTCTACCGACTTGTTCAGGCTGCTGCGAAATTCGTCGGCTGAAAAGTAATTTCAGCTCAGTTTGTTTCCACTTCATACTGCCGAAAATAAATTTAATTTCCTTGTCTCACGGCCTACTACGATCTTATTTGTTTAGAAGATATTTTTTCATTTGTTTTAGCTATTTTTTTAAATATTAAATATATTCAAATTGAATAAACAAAGATTCGATTCAAATAAATCTTTATTTGCTGACAATGTACACTGTAAATCTAAGTGTACCATATGCATAAAATATTTCATAATATCCTAAATAAAGTACTTAATTGAGAGGTTTACCACAACGATTTTGTATCGTAATTCGTTATACCCTGGCCTTCTGAAATGATTTTTCTCGAAGAAATATTTCACCTATGTGGAATCGAATTTAGAACCTACCTACTCATAGCTACGCACGCTGTCCCTGTGCCTAATTAATGCATATCATTTGTTGTGTCACATAAACTATATCAATTAGTTAATATCATTGGGATAATTGGAGAGTTTTATCGAATAACACGCCATAGATTTTTAAAATATAACCTGTATGTATGTATGTGTGTGTATATATATATATACACTCTACGAATTGACTCTACGAAAATTGGATTCAATTTCAATTAATAAAATCAAATAGATACACTTAGTGGATTCAACTAAATTGTTTTTGGAACAGATGAACCCGAATCACAGATTTATTAGGATTAAATAATGGATATAGGATATTAAATAGATTTTGATTTGAATAAACAAATATATTAAAAATAAATAATTCCAATAATGGAATGCAACTGGCAGAATTTGATTTCACGAAAAATCTAGTTAATTCAAATTAAAAAAAATCGAATAGACGCGGTTAGTTAATATCAATAGAATTTTTCTGTCAGTGCAACGTGTAACCGGGCCGGTCTTTTTCTCGTCCAATCAACCAGATGATGACGTACCAACGATTTTACACTCCCGTGTCTGGCAGATCTCGTAGTTTCTGACGTCATTGGATTTTCCATTCGATTCCTCGAAGATCCTTTTGGCAAGCGAGGACAGCCAATCTTCGTCATCAGGAAAGACCGGTTGGTTCCAGAGTGAGGCACGGCCGGGATGTGTAAAAAATATCGCGCTAACGAGGGTGCTGATGATTCTAAAATTTTCCAATCGCAACGCACGCCGATAAAACGAATTGCTATTTCGCGATGGACTTTCGGAAAAAAAAATCGCGATCGCACTCTTTCTAAAAGTAAAATAGGGGAAGGGCGCCCAAAGAGAGCACCCGACCTGAAGCGGGCGTTCTCCATACGATTAACGTTTTAAAACTTACCGCGGAAATTAAGTTGATACTTTATTTGAATAATTTCCCTATTTTTTAATCTTCATTGTAGAAAATCGAGCACGTGCCCGCTATGCTCCAATGACAGATGACTATGTGAAATTAAGATGATAATAGAAGATAGAAGATTACTATGTGACTTTATTTTAATCATTTTCCTATTTATTTATTTATGTAGGAACTCGTCAAAACGCTATTATTTATTGCAATTATGTTTTTTTTTACATCTTTGAAAGTGGTATTGTTACCTTCTTATAACGATATCTACTATTATTTTCAGATGGTAAATAGGTATAAAAGCAAGGCACAAGAAGCTTCTTGAGATGAGAGCCTTAAGAAGGATTTGGAAACTAAGGAAAAGCCAAAAAGATAAAAAAAAAAAAAGAAACAAACTACAGACAAGGAAAATCACGTGTGCATTATATGCAACGAACCATATATAGATCCTCCCACCGAAGACTGGATTCAATGAAATGACTATCAAATGTGGGCTCATGATGCATGCACTGCTTACCCCAGTGTTGAATAATTTTACTGCGACGATTCCGAAAAAATTAAGTTAACTGACTGTTAAGAAGACACGTTAAGTTTTTGTTCTTTTATGTAAATAATAATGATTTGTCTGCAATATAATATGTCGGTACATTGATAGTTTTTTTCCCGCTATGATTCCCCATTTTCTTCTTATTAATGCCTAATCTCAGGAAAAAATACAGTTTGCTCGATTTACCCTCTACGTCTCCGCTTTGCCCAGAAGCCGTGCCCGCTTTAGGTTACGCCCCTGGGCAAAGCGGGAATTTCTTAAAGTTTTTAAATTGCTTTCCTCATTTGTAAATAAGTTTTAGGACACTTCGATTTTGTATCATAACAGCTATTCTAAATTAATTCAAAGGTCCCGCTCACTTATCATAGTTGGCGTTTGATATGTAGTATCGGAACGTAAAGGAGTCATAAACATAACCTATAAATTCTGTAAATTAAACATGCAGACCGATAAGCTATTTATTAAACACTGCATTCGCTATGAATTCCATCGAGGAAAAAGTGTTAGGAAAGCGTGTGAATCGATATGTTCTGTTCTTGGAGACAACATTGTATCTAAAAGTACATGTGAGTATTGGTATAAGCGATTCAAAGAAGGTGATTTCGACGTTAGTGACCGTGAACGCACGGGGCCTCCTGTAAAGGTGGACGATCAGGAACTGCAAGCGTTGCTGGATGAAAACTCTTGTCAGACGGAGAAACAACTTTCGGAACAGCTTGGGGTAACTCAACAAACTGTTTCTTATCGTTTAAAAGCAATGGGTAAGATTCGAAAAGGAACAAAGTGGGTACCACACTTTCTGACTCAAGAAAATAAAAACAGCCGTCTTAACATTTGTGTGAGTCTTTACAACAAGCAACGTAGAAAGTCTTTCTTGTGGAAAATTGTGACCGGCGATGAAAAGTGGATTTATTTTGATAATCCGAAACGCAAATATCATTGGGTTGACCCCGGCGAGCCGACAACATCCACGCCAAAGCGCAATGTTCATTGTAACAAAGTCATGCTGTGCATATGGTGGGATATGAAAAGCGTACTGTATTATGAACTTCTCAAACCTGGTCAAACAGTTACTACCGATCGCTATTGTCATCAATTGATGCAAGTGAATCAAGAAATTGAGAAGAAACGTCCATTTTCTGGTAAAGAAAAACGTTCAGTAAAACTGCTCCATGACAACGCGCTGCCTCATGTGGGTAAACCGGTCAAGGATACGTTACTAGCGCTTGGATGGGAAGCTGTACCACACCCGGCGTATTCACCAGACTTAGCCCCATCCGATTATCATTTATTCCGGAAAATGCAGAACGATTTGTCTGACGTGCGATTCAAAACATTTGAAGAAGTGGAAAAATGGGTCGCTAAATTTCTCACCTCGCAAGACGAAAGTTTCTTTGCGAAAGGCATCCGCGAGTTACCTGAGAGATGGCTGAAGGTCATTCAGTGCGATGGAGATTACTTCGATGAATAACTGTGTTTTACTTCTTTATTTAATAAATCTTGAATTTTTTGAAAACTGTCCTAAAACTTATTTGTACACCTAATATTTTGAAGATTTACCGGAAATGTGTGAATGTACTATTAAACTACGATAAATTTAGCACCCGATAGCGACAAAAAAATGTTTGAATATGAAATTTTAAAACTGCTTTCTTTTATTTCCCTTAGAGTGCCCACTTTGGTCCCAATATTGTCATCCAAAAAAACCGACTACGATCAATGTAAAGACAAAACTCACAATATTCTTGGAGCTGGCATCTCGACGCAGTTTTCGCGGGTGCTGCTCGTGATTAACTTCCGTGGTAGCGGCAAAGTGTTTTATGACAGCAACTGGTTGCACGCAGGCTGGATAGTCGTCTTGTCGATGCGCTTCCGACCACCAACGCAGATTGCAGACTTCCTGATAAGCCTCCGAAGGCCTCGACCAATTTCCTCTGGCCTTAAGGATGCATCAGTGAACACACTTGAAAAAAATCCCTTTCCGGACATTTTGTATCCGGGTGGAGGGAGATGAATCCTTGAGTCATCGCGTGTTATGATCACGTGCCTAGCTATTCGAAATGAAGTGGCAGAATTCATTTCATGCTCGCCAGCGCACTGGAAGCATCTGAGTTTTGTTTTTACCCTCCATTCTGCGACCGTCGATGTTACAAGGGCTTTAAACCCTTTCGATAGGGCAAAAAAATCAGTTTAGTGCGCTTCATTACCGGGAACAGTTCTTTCTCCTCCAAGTGATTATTACGATGAAATAACTTTTCCGTCTGAAACTTGCTCAATAAGGGTGCGAATTTCTCACCACTGAAATGCGCCCATGTTTTTCAAAAATGTTGCAGACTGGGACAGCAGATGCCCCGTCAGGCGTGAAAGGGTTAAGGGAGCTTTCCAGTGTGACAGCCCGAAAAATCGCTGTTTTCCCGAAAAATAATCTAATCGGTCTGGTTTTTTTTGTATATTAATTGGGTATTGAAGAATACAAAACAATTTTTTAAAGATCGATTTATTTATTAATTAATATCTATAAAAATGATGAAACAATTGTTGCAGAAAATGCACTTGGATGTGGTGTCCACGTTGGGGGTCACAATTTTGATCTGAAACAAAAAACACAAAAAGATTATTGATCGGTATATAATTGGCTTTCGTGCTATGGAGGCTTTTTTTTTTTTGCAAAAATGGCGCCGGTTTGAACAAAAAGTATCGATTTTAGCATTTTTTTTGGTAGTTTTTAAAAAAAAAAAATAGGAAGATGTCAAAAAAAAAAGCTTCCATAGCACGATAAACAATGACGTTAAGAATATTGTGTAAAAAATTCAACTCGATAGCTTTAAAACTCTGCCCTCCAAGTTGGACACCGTTTTGAAAAATGCTGTTTCGAGAAAAACGCGTTCAAAGTTTCAAGTGAGGAAATTTTAGGTAAATCGTTTACTTACGGTCAATCAGCGATGCCAAAGAAGCGATGGGAAGAGTGTATACTATTCGATAAAGCAAAAAAAAAAAAATCGATTTTTTGAAAATTTCACACTGGAAAGCTCCCTTAAATTTATTCGTCTCATTCCGGAATAAAAGGCAACTCCGCTTTAGCAATAAACTTTGTTATTTATTATTTAAGAATAATTATATAATAGTTTTCTTTATAATATAATATAATCGTAATAATAATCCCAATTACCCTACTTAAAACAAGCAAAAAATGGCCTAGATCATAGAATCTAAACGAACACCGTCGCGTCGTCATTGTAACATTTTTCTTCCCTCTACTCGTCACGTATGTTATTTAATTGTTGAATTATTTTTTAATATATAATAAAATATTTGACTAAATGACTACTCCGCATATAATATATCACTATATATATATATATATATATATATATATATATATATATATATATATATTTATCGATTGCTGCTTTAATAGCGCTACATGTTTTT
This sequence comes from Ophion obscuratus, assembly GCA_964007375.1. NCBI lineage: Eukaryota > Metazoa > Arthropoda > Insecta > Hymenoptera > Ichneumonidae > Ophion > Ophion obscuratus. The sequence goes on from OZ023318.1 coordinate 4,047,486, forward strand.
TTTTTGTTTACGTGAAAGAGGAATCGAGGCAATTATTTCATTCCTATTTTGTTATACGTGAATTAAATACGTATCTGTTGTTCTTTCTCTTCTTTAATTCTTGTTTGGTTGATATACCGCATGAACCTGCATCAGTATATCGAATGAAAAATTTGTTCGCCCTTATATGCTTGTTGATACGATTTTCGGCGTATATGCACACTCGTCCAAATAAATTAATTCGATTTTTTTTCATAACAAAATTAAAATAAGGTAAAATGTTATAATAATTATACAAGCAATGTACAGTAAGTAGAAAGAAACGAACGCTATATGTGTATGTGTGTGTGGGGCGGGCGGGCGGGCGGCTGTGCTCACACACCCACACGTACACGCGCGCGCGCACAATAATATCGCAGATAATCTATGAAACAATATTTTACGGTAATAATTATAATAACGAATGAATTATTACGGGATAAAGCAATTAAACGCACATACCCATGTTGCGCAATTAAAAATCTCGAGATTCCATTTACACCCTTCGGTATCTGTTCACCACTGCGCATCCTTATTTATTTGTAGGGCGTGTTTCTTCTTTTTTTTTCATTCGAATTTCTCTCATGTACAATTTTCGACCGTCTATTTTACACCTCGCCATTCATGTTTTCTACTATTTTTGCACACGCATTTCCCATCCTCTTGTGCGAAAAGGGTAATTTCGAAGGGCCTTCACGAAGTTGCGGAATTTATTCCTTATTTATTAAAATGTGACCCCTTCATTTCCTGTGAATTTTCATTTCATGATGTTCTCTCCATCATTGTTATATATATATATATATATATATATATATATATATATATATATATATAACAATGTTTCGAACTGCGTCCCTCTCAGTTTGTTAACGATTGTACATTTGCGTGCATGGTCGCGTTTGTCTCTATCATGTATTTTAATTAATTTATCTATTTTTTTCGTTCAATATCACAAGCCAACAAGAATTCATCAATTTGAATATCTACACATGTACAGTTCAAAGGGATATTTCATCGACTTTTCACAATAATTTTGGGGTTATGCTTACACGATAGTTAGATTAGAAAAAAGTCAGGCTAAATATCCGTTTGACAGACGTACATATTTTTTTGTACAACTCTATTCACACATTCATATGCTTGTGTGTATTTTAAAAAATGAATAAGGATTGCAAATGAGGTTGGAAAACTGATGTCGCCCGGTTGACTGTTTGATTCACTCGTCTCTAATCCTTCGTAACTAACGGATCGCACAGATTGGTTGCACTTTCGTCCCACTCATCACGTTTCTCTCTCATGTATCAAATTCTTCTCCGTGTATATCGAATTACATAATAAATATCCCTTTTTATTTATCGTTCGTGTTATATCGATCCTATATGTGTACTTGTTCTTTTTGGATTTTTTAAACATATTTTTGAAGCCCCCGAAAAACCATAATTATTATGTAGTTATTTTATTATCCTTAACACTATTATTACTGTTGTTGTCATTAATCACGTACACTTTTCGCTCACACTATCCGTATCTTTTGTTAAGATTATTATTATCGTTATTAGCATTTTACACGCGGCTCATAAATATCTTGTGTTTGTTTGTTCTTTCTTTTTTTTTTCGGTTTCCGTTGGTTTTTCGCTATATATATATAGCATTTATAATACTTGTAACGGGATATCTTTGAAATCATTTGTTGTGTTTTTGATCTTCCAATTTTTCGATGTCTCGATTCGGCAACGCGAACACTTTTTATTTCGGAAACAGTATGATTCGTTCGTCTAGATTTTTTTACGCACTCGAATATCATGCGAGAGGTCGTGATTTTTGTTTTCTTCGCTCATTTATGATACACGCGATTGGCGGAGAATTTACGAATGATCGGAATCGCGTAATTTTAGTAGTCGAACTCTCGTAATCGATTGTCTTTTTTTCTTTCGACTCCTACGTGTCTACGTGTATTAATTTATTTTTCGCGATGGTACGCGAAATTGCCGATTGAGAAAGAGCTGCGGTCGGATTAAGAAATATCATTTTTGGATTTTATACGACAATTTATTGTATTTTAGCGAAAGTACTTGGTTAGTTGTTCATTGGCGCGAGAATAAAGGTGGAAATTGAGATGGATGCGGAGCTACGTTCAGACCGGAAGTTTGCCGCGTATGTGACCGCACGGTGGCTCTCCTGTCGGCGACTGATTCGGGCGGGAAATTTGAATCGTGCTCCGGATACGTATCAATAATGAGAGCGGTTGAAAACCTAAATAAGCATTATTCTTTAATTCTCTCTTTTTGGGCCAAACTTCGTGCAACCTGCATGCATAATTTGCCTCATCTTTTGCTTTTTTTCATAACGAGTTCCTTTGAACTCGAGCTTAAAGAAATGTGCCGCGTGGTATTTTTGGTACGCCGAGGCTCTCGAGATTTTCCTGCACCATACGCGTCTTTTCACCGATGAAATGGAATTCGTATATTAGTTAAAATGTACATTAGTTTGATCAGTTGTTCGGGTAGAGAGATAAAATTGACTATCGTATAAGCTCGATTATCGATCGATAACAAGAGTTCGATTTTATTTGCAAGATTCCGACGATTGCTATCGATGAACAAAATTCAAGAATAACAAGAAAAAACGGACCCTACAATTTGCGTCCATACATTTATTCACTGTTACTTGTATATATTTCTTCCTGTGTATACCATTCAACCCCCCAACTTCAGCTAAGGTCACCTGTCTTGTGTTTGTTTCTACGTGTGACGTTTCGTTAATTTAATTACCCCGTATTAAAATCATGAATAACAATTGTTAATTGCCACAATTTCGTGAGCGATTGTCGCAGGAAAAAAACGCACACGTTTTCGCTACTATGACAAATCAAGGGCGGAACGCTGAATCGCTACTTAGCATCGAATTTAATTGTTGCCGAAGACATTAATTAACGCAATTCTCTCTCTCTCCCTCTCTCTCTCTCTCTCTAACGTTACATAGGCCATTGATTGTAGATTCCTATGTATTCTCGGATGGCCCTGAGCGATCCGTCTTCTCTCTTTTCATCGCGTTTCCAGCGATCTATTTAACCCTTCCTGACTACCCCTAAATCACTTGCACTCCCGCCCCCTGACCCCCCAAGACCAAACGGGATACAATTATTATTGATATTAATAGCTACATTATCTCTGTCGAGCGATTAATATTGTCAATGACGTATTTCTTATTAAGGGGGCTCGCTAGTTGTTCATTAAAAAGTTTACAATTATTATTATTGGCATTATCATTATTACTGTTTTTATTATTAATAAAGAAGTCAAAGACTTAAAAGTAATATCTGTAAAACGTACGATACGTGGTGGTATGGGTGCAGATTTGGAAAATTCGTGGTTGCGAACGCGAAGAGAGACGACAAATATGAAGGAAAAGAAAAAAGGGAAACTTTTTCACCGAACTCGAATTTTCGGCACATTACCTTCGTTCGGAAATTAATTGATTTAACAATATAAGAATTGACGATTAAGCATTATTTATTCTTCTCGTCCCGGCTATTTTTCTGAATAAGTAATTATTGTAATAAGAAAATTATAATATCCGATTACCTATCTGTTTGTTGTTGTTTTTTTTCTTGAATTTGAACGTGTCAAGTTGGAAATAATTTTGCGTCGTTAGTTAGCCCCCTTAATGTCCGAGCGAAATATAGATTGGGAAGCGATTTATAATCGGAAAATGTGTTGGCGCCGAGATTTTATAGCGAGTTTTTCACCAACGCTATTTCTTTCCTATATATATATATAGAGTGAGTTCCCATTGAAAAAATTGGTGTCGACTTTCAATTGAGTTCTGGCCGGCAATAAAAAATTTGGGGCTATCCAAATCTCGACAAACTCTTTAAATTTTGTCACTGATTGTTTATGACTTGAATAAATATATATAGAAGTTTTTCGAGTGGCTCAATTCTAGAGACTCACCCGACATATATATATATATATATATATATATATATATATATATATATATATATATATATATATATATATATATATGTATATGTATATGTATATGTATATATATGTATGTGTATATATATGCATGTGTATATATATATATATATATATATATATATATATACATACATATATATGTATGTGTATATATATATATATATATATATATATATATATATATATATATATATATATATATATATATATATATATATATATATATATATATATATATATATATATATATATATATATATATATATATATATATAGCTGTGATATGGCAAGCAACGTTCGACGGTTTTTATTTCTTTGCACCTCTTTTTATCGCCCAAATATGCAAGTTATACGCCGCCCCAGAGTATGATCAAATACAAACGATATTGGTATATTTGCGTTTCTCAGGCCACGGATTTTCATCGGGTGTAAAAAAAAAAAGAAAAATCGACTCTCCGCTATTTCTCGATCTACATATCGATGACGAAGCATTTTTCAACTACGTGTAAAAATCGTTGGACTTTCGGAACGTTTTCCTTTTTTGCGAAATTACTGGTTTCGTTGATATGCCAAGACCGTGCACCTACGATTGCTCACTCGCATCTCCTCCTTCCTCGTGAAATTAAGATGAAAAAATAAAAAGATAAATAAATTTAGCTCGCTTTCCGATGACTCCGGGCTATCGGAGAAAAAGTAAATTTGAATTTCAATTGAGCTGACGATCAACCAAAACGTCATTTTCAAAATATGTTTTTGGATTATATTTTTTCTACGTGGACGAGTATCGATTACATTTTGTCTCTTAATTTGTTTTTTGTTTCGTAGACAGTTCTTTTTGCAAGAGTACTCCGTAAAGAACGAGAGCACAGCAAACTTCGTTTCGTATAGATTCGAAAAAAATGTGACGTTTCCATATCGAAAGAAGGTATAAATTCTTCTTCTTTCTTTTGTCGGCTATTTTTTTTTTTTCGAAAATTCAATAGTCGAGAATATTTGTACTTGAAAATTTGAGTTTAGTATCGCGAAACTGCACAATTTGAAGCAAACCTTTGTTCATCTTTGTAATTACTTTTTTTTTGCACTCCCTTCTACTTTCTATTAATGTTCTTTAGCTAAAAAAACAATCGAGGGAATGAAGTCAATAAAATTTGAAAAAAAAAAAGTAAACCAATAGCAGCCCTTCCACATTAATCGATCGTCATAATTTTCTTTTTACTCGCAGTAATCAATAACGTTGCGTTGACGGTCACCTTTATCCTCGATTTACGCGTCGTTAAAATTACGTCAAACGTACTTAGAGTGTAGCTATGTAATTTAGGATTTAATACGTGTCTTTATATGCATATGCGTATAAGAGGCGAGCTCTGGCGACGTTAACGAGCGTTTGGAGCTTTCATAATAATTCATTCAATTCACTTAACCTAAGTCGTCTATAACGATGTCGTGACAGAGCTCGTCCGATGATTGTACAATTTTCTTTCTGTCCTTTCTCCATCGATTATCGTTATTTAAAAAAAAAAACATCATCATTATTATTATTGAAAAAAATAGATAATAATAATACGATATAATTTAAGTTGAGACTTTTTCGGGAAGCGACTCGAGTATACGACACCATCACGATTTTCCCGGTGCGCGATTATTTGCGACCGCACTTCTCATTCGGACCCATCCTTTTTTTTTATTTTTTATTAATATTATCGTTAATTGACTTATATCTTATAATACATGGTCCGCGAGATCAATGACGTCACAAAAATCTTCAAGTTCCGAACGTGCGGGCGCGATTCGACGAATGTGATTTCTTTAGTTCATTTGTTTTTTTTTTTTTCATTATTGCGTCGTGCCTTTCGTTGTTTGGCTTCGTGAATGTAGCTCGGTAAAGTCAAAGGTCAACGTGAGGTCAATGATAAGCTCGCGGCTATCAACAGTCCGTCGTCTAAATAATTAATCTCTCGTCTACACCTACTTAACTGCGTGTCTGAAATTCTGACCGTGTTTAAGTGAACGCGATTTGTTATTTTAATTTTTTTTTTCGTCCGTGTGCGCGTGTTTTTGTGTGCTCGATCATTTTAGCCATCGATAAAAATGAAATTTAGTGTTTGTTTTTTTTTTCACGCTCCGATGACTCAGCAGACCTTGACTACGTTTTTGTTTTGTTCTCTTTAAAATAAGCTAACGACGTGAGGCAGTTGTTTTTTTCTTCTCCATTTGCTCCATACGTTCGACTTCGTAAGGCTTTGCGTGCCGAAAACAGTGGCGATGCTTTTTTGTTCGCTTTTCGCATGCAACCAACGCCACAGTCCTCTCCGCACCTCAGCTAGGTGGCTATGCACATATATGACAAGTTGGAAGAAGTATTCGAGACTGTCAGCGGCCGCAATTCTTCTGGATTTCCATTTCAATTTGTTGTCTTTTTTAAAAGTTTTTTTTTTGTTTGTTTTTTTTCGTTCAATTTTCGCAGTAATGCCTATTTCGGTAAATGGTAGCAACGTATCGGAAAGAACACCGGACGTAAGCCGAATACGAAGACAGGGCGGTACAGGTGCACCGATCAATGTTTGGCGATACCCCGCGCGCGAGACCTCAAATTTGTCACGGTCGCGGGTTTGCGCCGTATGTCGAGCCGAGCGATTTGCAGGTTATGTTCGCCGCGTCAACGAGACATTTTCGCCAGTATCGGCGAAATTGTTTCGGAACGGCGAGGTTTTCGGAGTGTGGTCATGTTCGTGCCATCGTCCTTTGAACGCATGACAAATTTCATCGCGTTTCGTTCACCGGGTAGCGAGAAAAGTGAGTTCAAAGTCGCGAGGTGGTGGGTCCTCGTTCGGGAGCAAGCGAGGAGGCGCGCCAAGCGCGGCTCTGCGATTGGTCGCGACTTCGGTAAACTCACTCGTGATTGGTGCACCCATCCGCTTGCTGGTCTCTCGAAGACACGTGTGCACACGAAGAAAAAAAACGTAAGCTTTCATTTCGCGATCCTTCCAAACTTGGCGATCAATCCAACACAATGAGAAACGAGAAAACCGAGAAAATTATTTCACGGGCACGCAAATTTCGTAATTTACACAGCACACGAGGGAGCAAATTCTTTCGTTTTTTCTCTTCTTTTTCCCTTTGTAAGCTATATACATATTAGTCATTGATACGTCTCTCACTATTGTTTCCTGGGTGTTCACGAACGAAAGGCTCTCATCGGGCGCTTCCGGTGTACTTTGGAATGAATTTTATTGTATCGCCTATAACCTAAGATCAGCTATCGTCCGGTGTCTCCCGATATTCCTCGCTTTCCCTGTGCACCAGGACGTGTACTACTGTCGCCTCGGACTGTTGCCTGAGCAAGGGTGGTCTAGCGGATGGAGCAGTTGTACTGTCAGGGCTCGGCTCCGTAACAAGTATACTGACGTCGCTGCCATCCGCAATAGGCAGTGGTACAGGCTCCATATTACTGTTTGCTTTCTTTCGTAAACTACCGCAGCGCCGATTGAACGCCTCCTTTATGTCTCTCTGCAGTATGTTCAACGAGAGTGCTGTACCACTTGGTCTCAGCGAGCCACGCTTCGAGATCGGCGGACTCAGCACGTCCTCGTCCGGGTATCCCTCAACGGCGTCCTGGCGACCCAACGTTGGTCCTGACGATCTGCGAACATTCACGTTTAAACGTTTGTCCCGAATCACCAAACGTCTCGGCGCGTACAGCTTCTTTACAGGATTATTTAGTATTTTCTTGCTCTTGCTTTATTGTTTTCTTTTGTTTTCTTTTCTACCAACAACAATCCTCTATCTAAGGAAATTATATTAATAACAACAGTAGCAATAAGTGCAGCATGGTAGTGTGGCCGAAACAACCCGCAAGATACAGAGAGCTGTAATGAGTGTTGTGAAGGTGGATATAGGGTGAGTCACTTGAAATTAGGCACTTGAAGCATCCACAAATCGCATAAAAGGATATTATGTTCTTACTGGAGAACATGAAGAGGTTATCTGATGAACAAAAAAATTCTTCCGAAAGGTATCCCGCTTGTTGCTCAGTCGACCTAAGTCCCGTTTCAGTAATTTTTGGCACGTCACCGTCGTCTCAAAGTTTGAAAATTAGATGGATGATGGATTGTAAAGACAGGGCTTTTTTTAGCAGTTTGCACTTTAACCGTGTTTGGGTTGGTGATCGTAATAAACTGAGGTGGTCATAAGTCGGTTTTTGCAAAGCCTTCAAATTTTGCCTCTGTCTTTTTTTGTCTAAATCCATATTTATATAATTTTTCGAGTGTCTGATTTTTGGTGCCTCATCCGGTATATATATATATTAGACTGATTCAAAAAAAAAATTATTTTTTTTCCTTCTGGATTCTCGTGCTATTGTTGGGCACTAACAAAAGAAAATTTCTCTAAAAAAATGGGCGCTGAATGGGACTGAATTTTTAGAGGTGGCTATCTCGACTTTTTTGTATTTGAATTTTTTTTAACGAACGTATTGCATTTAAGCATAGTCATGGCTTCGGATTACGGATAAAAATCGGAAAAGTTTTGAGTTTGTTCTTTTACAAACATAACAGAGAAAAACTGACCATACGTCGAAGTGCACACGAAACGATGAAAGAAATTTTCGAACAATGGAAATGTGCTGAAATTCCAACGCGTCGATTGAATAACGCAATCTCGAAATCAATAAAACTCCATCTAGTCTTGAAAAAACTTAAAAAAAAATCGGGTTAAAAAGAATTTGCCGTCACAAATATCGAAGGAGCGTAAATTTAAGAGAGATTTGGACAAACTGTTCAACGTTGCACATTTTCGTTCTGCCCAAAATGTTAACGACCTTGAGAATGGCTGGGAAGAAATGTAAATGAGTTTGAAGATAATATAAGCGTAGCATTTTGAAAATGTAAATATACGATTTATGAATAAAAGCTTATAATTTAATTTTTCGTAAAAAGTGCGAAATGTTAATGCGTATAAATAAATCTACATGAATAACGAGAGTAGTATAGACGCCATTATTGATCTACCTGGATTTGAATTGTGAATATTGCAATCTTTTCAAATTGTTAGAGTTTATTTTTGTTACGAAAAAGCTGCTGGATGTGATTTTTATCCGTAATCCGAAGCCATGACTATGCTTAAATGTAATACGTTCGTAAAAAAAATTCAAATACAAAAAAGTCGAGATAGCCACCTCTAAAAATTGAGTGACCGCGCCCATCTTTTTAGAGAAATTTTGTTTTATCAGTGCCCAACAATAGCACGAGAATCCAGAAGGAAATTTTTTTTGTGAATCAGTCTAATATATATATATATATATATATATATATATATATATATATATATATAGTGTATCTTTACTACTAGTTTTCCGTTGGTGAGCATATAGGGTGTCTTGTTCCAAGCAAAACGCTTATTTTTTTAAATGTTGTGCGACAAAAATTGCCCGCGATATTCACGAGTAAAGTCCAACGGTGAGTAAACCATGGCACAGCAGTTTCGGCATCCAAGCGAGAGTAGGCGCGAATTCGAATCGACGTTCGCGCAAGTGGATTCAAATCCATTGATTTTTGTTAAATTGAAATCGAAATCGAAATTGAAAGTTCAAACTTTCAATTTCGAATTTTCAAATTTGAATTTAGGACCTCATCCGGTCGCCCAAATAAAGTATTAAATAATAAATCAAAAGTGTTCGACAATATTGTCCACTGTTTACTCGAAAGATCCAAAGATCCAAAGATCTTTCGAGTAAACAATGGAAAACATGGTTTAACATTTTTTATTTATTATTTAATACCTTATTTGGGCGACCCGATAACGTTCAAAATTCAAATTTCAAAATTCAAAATTGAATTTTTAAATCCACTTACCGGAATGTGTATTTAAATCTGCGCCCACGCTCGCTTGGATGCCGAAACTACGGTGCCATTATTTACTCACCGTTGGACTTTACTCGTGGATATCTCGGCTAATTTTTGTCGCACAACATTTAAAAGAAAAAGTGGTTTGTTTGGAAACGTACACCCTATATGCTCACGAACGGAAAACTAGTAGTTAAAATACGACCTGTATATATATATATATATATATATATATGTATGTATGTTTCCAACGCGTAATTCGGGGTTGCAAGAGGAAACAATCTCGTTGCATTGTGCTTGTCTGTGTGTGAGTATGTATGCGATTCAAAGAGTTTAAAGTAGCTATGAGCATTGCGAGAAAGTATAACAAAAGCGAGAAATCTATTTAAAAATATTACAGTTCGTGTATCGCCAGCTTCTCTACCGTAAGGTATAATAAGTGTGTATACTCATATATGTTTATATCGTATCGAGTATAGATTGTTGTAGATACGAGGCTCTCGGAATTCCGGGTAGTACCCTCATCTGGAGGGTACAACCCGCGTCTAGAACTTTTCAGTTAAATACCTGTTGTATCGCAAAAACGAATAATTTTGAGGAGTGTATCCTCATTGTCGTGTCAATTGGTATAAGCTGAGCAAGGAGTCCCCAATCAAGCGATCATTGTAATCACGTCAACATTCGAACTTGATCCTCTCCAGGACACGTTCTCAGGGAATCAAATTTTCCGAAAGCAGAGATCCCGCAGTGATCAAGTATTCAACATTTTTAACTAGGAGACCTCTATTCCTGTCCGAGTCCGTAACAATGATACTACACCATGAGTACAACTAAGCAACCATGTCACAGTATGATGACGACTTTGCAATGATGTTTGACTGTATAGTAAACATGGAGCGTCGAGTTACGTAGTCTCACTTCTGGAGAACTGAGTGTCCAGACTGGGTTAACTATTGATGGACATAGCAGAGCTAATTGACTCGAGCTGGTAAAATGGACGGTGCAGCCTTATGAGTCCAAAGGGGAACATGGAGCCGAAAGGTCCAGGGTTGTCTGCTAAAGCTTCCCTACGGATAATTTTTAAGTAGAAATCCGCTTAAATAGTCAACCTCCAAGGGGAAGTTTGTTCTCATCGGGTACGGTAACCCATGAAAAGATTCGCGTAAAGATCGGTTCCAATGTCTTGGTGAAGTTATTGAATGGCCATGAAGACATCGAAGCAGAGATTTGCTCCAATATTTGGATGAAGAAATTGCATCCTCATAAAGATATTGAATCTCCACGAAGACATTGAATCCTTATAAAGACATTGAATCAGAGATGACTAGGAACCGACGCGGTCTACAGCTACAGGGATGGCTCTTCTTTTTCTTCGGAAGGAAAGGATGGAAAGGAATTATAACGGGACCTCTTGACCTGGATCTTCCCAGGGTCTAATGAGCTGCCGATGCAGTGCCTAAGTGGCCACACACCCAATATCTGACTTCCTGTTTTAGCCGATTCAAGTCCATTCTCGAATACAACCAGAGATCTCTGACCTGCATAAGAAATGGAAACAGCAGGAATCGAACAAAGCACCTTAGTGGTAAAATATTTCTACTTGAGGGAGCTAAGATAGACGTGAGATGCAGGGTGCTGCCGGATAGTTTTGAGGGTGGTTGACATGCTTGTAAAAACCCACGGGCACAGGCAAGTTGAGAACAGTATGCTAGGGCATTGGAGTAATTTACGTTAGTTTACAAGTATCGCTAACGCGAAACAACACGCGCCGAGAAATTTCGACGTTGTAGCGCTCTCTCTCTCGCTCTCGCACTCTCTTGAGGCAGTGCTCAGTCTAGATACTAAATGCTATGAACATTCTTCAGTACTCAAGTTCCGACAATACATAATTCTAAGTGTATCCCCAGTCGACTGGTTAAAAGACGTGTAGCATCGGTTCCAGCTATGTGGAGCTGTAGGTACCTTCTGAGTTGCAGTCTCCTGCACCAGCGAATGCTTCCTAGGGTGTCAATTTCATGGGTAGCAAAGATCAACAGAATTCTAGTACTTTACCAGTCGTCGTTGGCGACAGCCCAACAGCATATTCAACTACCAAACCCGTGCTAGCAAGTAACCAAAATGCTGCTGCCTTCCACTGCCAATAAAATAGTAACATTAGGTCGACATTTCATGGGCCGTGGATGGCAGCGATATTTTAGTAACTCACTAGTTGTTACTGACATCAGTTCAATATAACGTTTGATCATTGAACCGATGGTAGTAAGTTGCTAAAATGTGGCAGCTTTTTATTATCTATGAAATGGTCGCTTTAGGGTGATATTTTAAAGACTGCGGATAAGCAGCATCATTCTAGTAACTTACTACTTTGCACTAGCATCTGTCCGATGTCATGTTTGAACACCGAACCAATCCTGATAAGTTACCAAAATGCTGCTGCCATTTGTTACCAATAAAATGGTAACTTTGAGGTAACGTTTCGTGGACAGTGAACATCGGCCGTATTCCAGTAACTTACTTGTTTTCACTAGCCCAATAGGAAGTTAATTCACCAAACTCATGCTAGTGAGCTGCTGCTGTCTTTCGCTGCCCACAAAATGGCAGCCTCAGTGGTTAAAATTCTGTACCTAAATGACCGGTGTATTTAGACCACGTGATCATTTAGCTACCGCATCATGCCGTCAACGGGTGTCAATCTCAAGTTTCGATTGAGATTGTAAGTGGAGCATAGCTACGATCTCAGCAAGTACAGTGCGATAAGAAAAAGATGGAACGATTATACGTGATTGTCTGCGGTGTTTGAACGTACAATGGAATCGAATCGAGTGACATGAAGGCGATATCGACATATTGATACACAAGGAACAAAGGTCCCGAACCCTCTGGGTTGCGGCCTATGAAGATGTGAATTCATACAAATATTTATATAAAAGTGTTATCCTTTAAATTGTAACGGACAGCACGCTCTAAATTCGCATCAAGACCACGCAACGTGACATAAACTCGCGTCCTTTAGCAAGTTTCTCGTCGAAAGTAAAAGAACTGATTCCATTACCTATTCACTTGCATTGCCTTCGTGGTTGTTATTACGGAAATCAGAGGAAACACAGATGATCAATAAACGTGCGCGAGTCTGACGATTGCCGCGGGCTATAAATGCAACAATTGCGATAAACGTTCAGCACATAAAAAATATCTCGATCTCAATAAGCAGGACTTCAGGTGTGAAATGGAATTGAAGGCTCTCACCAGGGAGACCGAAATACACAAGAGTCCGAACTGTAATCAATTATTTAAATTATTAAATTATCTCAAATTTTGACAAAGTTACACCCTGAAAGTGTCTTGATGAATATTCAAACCCCCTTATGATTTGAAATCTTCCACCGATTGTCGGAAAATCGAATCACCGCATGTCTACTATAACCACCTATCTACGTGCCAAAGCATTATTCGAAAACTTGAAAACGTGTCACTTTCCTGATTCATAGCAGACACGTTTCTTTTTGTTTAATTATACTTTCAGCAAAATATAATGAAAGAGTCTGCCTAAGAATGAAATTTCGAAAACATGATTTTTTAAAAATAGTTTCATGACCTAGGGTCTTAATGTTAAATTACAACGAAGATTTTGTCAAAATCTGGGAACTGACAGAGCTGGCGGAGCATAGTTTTTAACATTTTCTGTCGTATGAACGCATCATTTTTTCATGTGTTCATCCTGATGTTCATGAAAAATTATTCAAATTGTATTCTTTGTCGAAAATCAAACTTTTCTTCCTACAGCTAGGCATTTTCGTAATTTTAAAAATTTCAAAAACGTAACCGGTCTTACGCAAGTTTCATTATTAGTCTGAGAATACATTTCTTCATTTTTCGTTTCAGATCACCCCAGTTTCCAGAACCTCCCACACCTATTGGCCATGCAGCAATGGCGGCACCTTGTTTAAGTAATAATAACTTTACTGCTTACCAATATTTTTCAATGAAAAAACTCAAACTTGGAAAGACTATTTAATAGGTAATTCTATGCAAAATCCTGACGCTGTAAACCCAATACCATACAAAAAAAAAAATTATCGATGATCGACCTGTTTTGCAGACCCAATGTTTGGGCAGAACCTTCAAGTTCTCCCCTATAATTCATAATTAAAATACCTTCTGTTACCTATTATCAAACCATGATCAATTAAAATTAGTCTGCATCAGCCGTATGATTTATCTTTGTTCATTTAGCGAGCTTGTTTCTTTAAATTTCACGAACGGATGAATTTTGGAATTCGGATTTCCGTACCCTCGTCTCCGTGGTTCGGTATACATACAGCGGATATAACGTGAAAGTAGCGGACGCACAACACATATATATATATATACATACATACATACATACATACAAATATGCACACATATACCGGGTGTTCCATTTTAATCTTACACCTGATTTATCGCGAAAAATACTGCTCGGATTAAGTGTTGAGCATAGTTAAACTTTTGGGTTTCAAAGAGCACGTTAAAAAAATATTTGGTCCGAAATTCAAAATGGCGACGTTGAGATGACCGACATGTTAAAAAAAATGGAAACATGACTTTTTTCACCAAAAAATTTGTCCGGCCAATACTGTTAGGTCTGCAAATTAATTCTCGGCCGGCTTTGCTATCTAAGTCGAAAAGGTTTAGATAGCAAAATATATATTTATATATACATATCTATTCGTAGAAAAACAGATACAAACTTAAGGGCGGGGTAAAGTATTTAATTTTTTTTTTAATTTTTAAAAAAAATTTTAAATGAATGCATAATATATCAATAATATTGTGTTAAAATTTTTATGCAATCGAGAAGTGTTCTCAAACTTATGTGCAATGAGTGCTAAGCGACCAAACTCTTCTGCGTTTTTCTGAGACTTGTCATATTTGAAGTCCGTGTGCACGATAACTCAAAATCTACTGGACCAATCGCTTTGAAATGTTGCACAGTACTTCTTCACATAATTCACCAGGTATTGTCGAGAGCTTTTTTTTTTTTTTTTTTTTTCATAATTACTAATTTTTCGACAACAAATTAGCCGATTTTTTTTTAGCGAAAATCGGGTTTTTGGCTCCCAAGTGCTACGAAAAATCGAAAAATCGAAAAAAAAAAAATCCTCCCGTCATTACCTCGAGAAACATCTCCTTTAACAAATGCATTTTTATTTTTTTTGTCTCAGATGATTCTGTTGCGAGTTATGGTGCACACCGCAAACCAACTTTTTTTCGTGGCGCCTCCGGGGTTTAATTTTCACTCGCTCAATTTTGAATATTTTGCAATGCAAATTTAGGAGAATGTTGTTCAAATGTTACTTTATTATATGTAAATTTTTCAATAAACGAACACTATTCGTGACGCCAAAAAAAAATCTTAAAAACATGCCTTTTTTTCGCCGAATTAACTTTACCCCGCCCTTAAGGGGTAAGGCCACTGTAAATTTTTTGAAAAATCGATTTTTTTTTTGGCTTAAAAAATAGTTTAAGTTTAAAATAAAAAATAGTTTAAGTTTCTCCGAAACTTCTTTTTTTAATTTTTTCCAATAAAAAACTATTCGCAAAACTTTAAACGCGTTTTTCTCGAAACATGGTTTTTCAAAATGGCACGCAGCATAACTCGAACAATTTTCATTTTTTTTACTTGAAATTTTAACCAGATGTGAACATTTACATTATCTTGAGAATGTCGATCGGAATTTTCAAGAACTTTATTTATTGATTTTTTATTAACAAAAAACTTGCCGTTTTTTTCGTCAAAAATCAATTTTTTTTTTCAAACGCACGCCAAATCCACAAAAATTGATACTTTTTAAAATCCGATCGACATTCTCTAGCTATAGCCCTCTAGATTAATGGTTTTTTTTTGTTCTAGATTCAAAAGTGCACCAGTGGTGCTGCGTGCCGCGGAGCCCTGGAAGCAAAACATGTCCCGGGAAGATAGCTGTGGAACCGCCATTTTGTTTTTTTTTTACTGTAAAAAAATTTTATAATAAAGTTTAATGTATGCCCGATAACACCATTAAAAGTTTTTTTTCAAATACCTTCAATTTCGGGAGCCAAAAATTAGTGAAAAAACCTTTTTTTTGGGCCGTTACAGTGGCCTTAGCCCTTAAGCAACGAAGTAATTCTTTTCACTTCCTCGTTCGCGTTTCGCGTTCGAGAGAATTTCTCAGTCCAACTTATAGAAATGGTATCTTTGGTCTCTTTTTCGGTATGGGGCAGGGCGTCTGATTTTGGTATCGGCCGAAAGGTCACGAGGGACCCTCCGAGGCATCTTAAAAATCATTCTTAACTTCTGTAAACGATGGAAAATAGCTCGATACGTCACTCCGAGTGCATTAGCAAGTTCCTCTTGAGTTTGGCAAGGATTTTCCTTGAATAACTGCTCCAACTCCTCATCTTCGATTTAGTTTTTTGCCTGTCCAGGGTGCTTTTCATTTTTAAGGATACAATTTCTCTCTCGCAATCGCTGGAACCACTCGTTGCACGTGCTATGTGATACAGCGTTTTCGCCAACAGCCTAACAATTCATGTATTTCGCTTCAGCCGCATTTATCGTCAATTGGAATGCGAAAAGAAGGCAATGCTTCAAATGTTCCTTTCCGAAAGGGGTTGCGTCAACTACTAAAATGTTGGATTGTGTGCTCAGTACGATAAAATTTGATAGCTCGATTGAAAGCTTAGAGATGGCGCCAGTAATGTCACGCTAAAGTTACTTAGATTTCGATCGCATTTATGATCAGTTTTAATCAGACTCGGATCACATTTGTGATCAGTTTTAATCAGAATTCAGATCAGAATTAATTTGCAGACCTAATAACAACTTATGTAGGATCTTTTAAAATAAAATCCGTAACTTTTTAGGTTAGAACACCATTTTTGACTATTTCAGCGCCATCCAGAATGTACCACGAGAAGTTAAACTTTTTAACATTCCAAGTGTAAGTGTGTGTGCGTGTGCGTTTGTTTGAATGTGTTTGATGAGCCGCAGAGACGTTGTTTGGGTTTGCTTGGGTTATCGAACAAACCAAACAAACACCCGCACATTTACACTTGGGATGTTCAAAACTTTATCTCCTCGTAGTACATCTCGGATAGCGCTAAAATAGTTCAAAATGGTGTCCTAACCTAAAAATTATGGACTTCATACAAAAAAAGATCCTACAAAAGTTCTTAGTTTAGGCATGACAAATTTGTTGGTCAAAATAGCCATCTTTGGGTTTCCATTTATGTTTCCTTGGGAAAGAAAACATGTCGGCCATCTGAACGTCGCCATTTTGAATTTTTTTAACGTCCCATCTGGACCCCAAAAGTTTCACTATACTCAATACTTGATCGGAGCAGTATTTTTCGCGATAAATCAGGTGTAAGATTAAAATGGGCCACCCGGTATAAACATATATGAGGAGTGTGTTGGTAGTGGTCGTGAGGGGGATAAGGGTCTAGCAAACGGGGAGATAATTTATGTGATTCGTCCCTTTAACGGTTGTTCCTCCGTCTGAATTGGTAGGAAGAGTGGATGGGGGTTGTTGGAAGGGGATTGCGTGGTTTCCCACGATAACTCACCTTACGGTTGCGTGCGAGTCCGAGCCTGAGCTCGAGGTGGCCGAGGGTTGTTCCGCGGTTGGTGAGGGACGGGATACTGTGAGGGCGGGGGGTTGCAGGTCCTCGTGGGTCCCCGTCGCGCCGGAAAGCAGCAACAGCGGTAGATTTGGAAAGAGCCAAGCTGAGGCGGCCCCCAGCTCGCTCAGATCGCTGGCGTCGCTGGCCCTGGAGGACTTGCGGCTACTGGCTCGACTACCCCGATGAACGTGCAGAAGGGCCGAAAGCTTTCCTCCCCACCCACCCCCGGCCCTACCTTCGCTCCCGATGCCACCCGGGCTCGATGTTTGCGTCTGCGAGTCGACCTCGTGAGCGATTCTCTCGCGCTCCCTTTTCATTCTGTTCGTCGCAAATAGTTGAAGAAAAAAACAAAGAAAATAAATAACGTCAAGTAGGGGGGGGGGGGGAAACGAAACGAAGAAGACGGGAACGGCGAGCTTGGTGTTGTGCGCGATGCTTTTTGCCTTCTTCTTCTTCTCCTTTTTCGGTTGTTACTCTTCGTTTTTTTTCACACGTGCGCGGTTGTGCATGTATTTGTGGCGTCTTGATTTTCCGAATTTTCACTCTTCCTTTCTCTCTCTCTCTCTCTCTCTCTCTCTCTCTCTCTCTCTCTCTCTCTCTCTCTCTCTCTCTCTCTCTTTCTCTATCTATCTCAATATTTTCCTCGCATTTTTTTCATTATTGTGATTTGTGATTGTGAAAGTGATAATAATGATAACGATAGTATGACAACAATGATGGTTCATAATTGAGATATCGATAACAGCAGATAAGTGTACTATACGTAATTCATGTCAACGGGTATCATAATTAGTATACTGTTTCATGCCGCAAAGAGAAAATTCAACTATTTACAGAAGTTTCGTGCACTAATAGTCAGCAAGATTTGTAGAATAATACATACTCATATATATATATATATATATATATATAGTATACGTATAGACGTACGTATGCATGTAAATGTATAAATAGCAAAAGTATTACTGCAGCCGGTATAAGTATAGTAGTATAGTCTGTTGTTCAACGATAA
Organism: Ophion obscuratus; assembly: GCA_964007375.1. Lineage (NCBI taxonomy): Eukaryota > Metazoa > Arthropoda > Insecta > Hymenoptera > Ichneumonidae > Ophion > Ophion obscuratus. Next base: position 4,065,986 of record OZ023318.1, read on the forward strand.
ACTTCGAAATACAAATAGAATCCGAGAAAAACCGAGTCCGTTCGTTGATAATAATGATCGAGATTCACCAAACACAGACCCGCGACAAGACATGCCTCGAATACGCTTCAAGGTCGAAGCAAGATCGACACGCGGTCATTTCGTCACGCCGGCGAACACAATATTTTTCTGTTCGTCACGTGACATTGGTTAACGTTACGTAACGGTTGAAACTAGGTCATCACCTTTACAGAGATAAAGAAACTCCAATGTGCAAAGTAGCTACAATTTTGGACAACGCGTGACAAAAACTTGCGAAAGTTTACGAGACTTGACATTCGACATTGATGTTGCGTGAGTTCGGGGAATAGTTGGGACTTTTCTCGAAGTTGATTGTAATCGAGAATACTCGTAACGGTTGTTCTGTGTTTGGTGAGAGTAGCTATATAGGTGGAGAAAAAAGTTTTGCATCGATGAGGGTTTCGATAAATCGGATACTCACGCGATGTAGTCACGATATGTGCGCTGTATAAGTCTCGCCGCTTTGTCCTGCCTCTTCCATATTCTCGTGGAAGACACGATCTCCAATTCCTTTCTCGTTGGAAATTGTTTCTTAAATTTCACGTCCATCTGTTCCTGCAGTTTGCGGAAATCCTCGGATTCCTCCACGTGACCAAGGACGTGCTTGACGAGTGCATGCAGAATGTCTAGACAATGAATCTTGTTGCCCTTTGCAATAGGAAGATTAAAGCTGACCAACGCAACGACATTGGGCTTTGATATTCCTAACGGCGGGTCTAGGCTCGCGATGAAGTCGCTGAGTTGTCCGAAGCGGATGAACTGAGTCGCGTGAGGATCGTATCTGAGCGTAGAAGAGCACAAAAGTATCGTAGTCATGACACTTAAATCTTTCTGGTCATTGCTAACCAGTTGCGCAGTTTAAATGCCAATGACCATTGAAACTCGAATCGGAAATCGATAGAGTGCGCAATTCTGAATAGAAAAGTCTACACGCGTTTTACGACCCGACGCACCGCTGCTCAGATATTCATCAATCACTTGTTGGCCAATCCTGTGCGCGGGAAAGCTAAACGTACTGCGTGGGGGCGGCAAGCGTCCAATGAGGAAACGCGACTCCCCTCTTGCAGTCGCACGGGTCAGGCGCGAGCGCGGATTGACTATCGTTAATCGATAAATATCCAAGCAACGGTACGTCTGCGACAAAAATTGCGAAAAGATGTTGTCTTCAGATTTTTGCGCTCTATCTATTGAGTGACGATTCAGCATGGCTTCCGGGAACTTTCAGTAAACACAGAGGGGCTCATTTCGAAGCTTCCGGATTACATGTTCGAAGTACTAAATGGGTGATCCCCATTCGTAATGCGATTCTTCCCATCGGCGCGTGCAATTAGAAGCACTAGGAACTTATTTATCAGACGTTTCAACTATAATATATTGAGGTTGTATTTTTGCAATCACTCACTTGGACCAGCGTATGTAAAACATTTCGAGATCATCCTCAACGATGCCGATCTCTTCTTCCTGGTGAGCTTGGTTGAAGTTCTCGAGAATAATGGCGATGTACATATTGATGACGATCATGTAGCTAATGATGATGAACGACGTGAAGTAGGTTATCGCGAGAAGTGGATAGCCGCAATCACCGTTTATCTGGCGGCTGGTCGGTGTTGGATCGCAGTCGGGTGCTTGTACCATCAGCGACTCGAGAACGTCGTTCCATCCAGCCGACGTCATCAATCGAAATAACAACTGCATGCTACGGCCGAACGTCTCAAAGTTCACCTGCGCCACGAAAAGCCATGTGTGTCAACGTTCTTTCCGTCGACTTGTCGTTCAAATACCTGAACTAAACAACATGGCTCCCCATTCCGTTAAGCCGGGCCATTTTGTTCCTTCTCCCAGTCGACTCGATCACCCGACGTCCGTGACTTACCATATCATCGAGGGCGCCTTGTTTCCTGACGTGTCCAAAAACCGACATACCGATGATCGCGTAGATGAACGTGATGAGGGCAAGGAGGGCACCGATGTTGAACAACGCCGGTAGACTGACTACCAGCGCGAAGAGGAGCTTCCGTATGCCCTTGGCAGCTTTGATGAGCCTTAATATCCTACCGATTCTGAACACTCTCACGACACGCAGGAGCGTCGGGGACACGGGTAAATCGATCATAATGTCCTCCATGAGGATACCGAGTATCGACGCTAACACTAGGACGAAATCGAACAGGTTCCATGGTACCGTGAAATAATGATACCGTAGACCGATTATTTTCACGATCGCCTCTAGTCCGAATACCGTCGTAAAAAATGCGTTCGAGACCTCCAGAATGAAGAATATCGGATGCGGCTGATTGTAGTGCTCTATACCCATTGTCAGCATATTGAGAAATATCAACACGAAGATTGCTATCTCGAATCTGAAAGTTATTTACACGTTACTCGTACAAACAATTAACAAGGATCGACATTGGGACACGATTCGATCAACTATCTATTGGAAAGTATTCAAAACTCAAGTGAAGGTATGTGCCATTGATCAGCAATGTCAGATAGCAATGAATCCTGATCAGCAATGATGACCAGCTGGCCAAAGCAAATCCTACTCGGTATCGGAAGGCAACTTGGGTGAGGGATGATTAGTTAGGCTATGGATCAGGTGACGGTTTAGTTTATGAATTAGATAATATTTTTGTTGAAGAGTTAGGTAATCGTTAGATGGGTTTGTTGAAAGGCTAGGTAATCATTTGGTTGATGTGTTAGGTGATGGTTTCGTTGAAGAGTCAGTTGATGGCTTAGATGATGTCACGTGTTGAGTTCGGTTACCAGCTGGATGATAGTTTGCTTGATGGGTTAGGTGATGCAACAGACGATAGCTGATGGGCGATTCCAGGTGGTTTTCTGATCATCATTGCTGACCAGCGATACATCAATTAAATTCTACGCAGGAGAAGAATGTTCATTGCGGAGTTCGGTTGCCCTTTATGGGTTCTCCATATTTTTCCTTTTTTTTTTACTACACAGTAATTGTTCCTTGAAGTACTTAGCAGTCTGATGATATTTGCCTAAGTCTACCAAATCGCCATTTAATTCCAGCAAAAACGACGTACCATCTGGATGGCTATGTCACTTGAGTTTTCAATCGGAAAACAGCATTACCATGAACCGCGTATATTAACCCTTCGAAATCTTTACGTCTCATACAATGTGTCCGTACGCCTGTTTAAAATTTCTTACTTTCAGTGAAAGTTTTATCGACATGCGTAATTTTGAACGGGGAAATATCCGAAAGTGTCACGCCCGAATGAATGAAGAATGTCAGAAAAACGCGGCAACATCAAAGGGTTAATAAACACGCAAAGCTGAAGCTTATTTGATGCGATGATCACCTAAAGGCTGCTGTGAATTGTGCTGGATGATACTCTCGCTTATCGACGGATTCGCCACCGTGATCTCAGTTATTCTAACGGATACGTTGTTCGGAACGCAGATAGCATAACTGCGATCGAAAAGGCATTACTGTATAGAAGAACAATCAAAAAATAAATAAACTTAAAAAAAATCATAGTCGGAAAAAAAATTAAATACAACAATAAAATTAAAACATAAAATGAGTTGCAGTAGATAAATAAAAAATAAAAACATCAATGAAAATCCAACGATATAGAACGGAGGTAACGATCGTTGCGATAAAGGCAGTGCAATACAAGCGTGTTCACACGTGTTGAGGATATTCCTGTGGATCGGTGGATTACTTTCATACCTTCTCGAATTGGACAGGTCGTAGAACATGGCGAGAAATAGATTGATCGGACGTTTTATAACTTTCTGGGGCTTCTTACGACCGAGCTTTTTCATGGCAGTGTAGTAGTGCTTCTGACTCTCGGTCAGAAACATTTCTAGCACTCCACCCTCGTACTGGAATGAAAAGAAAGAAAAACAACAAAATGGCGGCATCGAAATCGCGCGAATCGAGTAATTTTTCAAGGTTGCGCCAACCGGAGAAGCTTTCCCTACCTTTTTTTTCAGCATGTTGAAGTTGTCTATGATAACTCCGATAAAGAGATTGAGGGTGAAGAACGAGCCGCAAACGATGAATATTACGAAGTACAGATAGGCGTAGAGATTGGCTTCCCGCTGTGGCTGTAAATCAACACCGCGAGCGTCAACCGCGTCCTCCATCACTTCCATCCAACCCTCGAAGGTGGCAACTTGGAAGAGCGCCAAGTACGCTATCCCGACGTGATCGAAAGTGATCTTGCTGTTTTCCCATGTGTAATTTTGGCTCAAACAATCTTCCATCGTGTTCACTATCTGCATCAAGGTCAGCGACGTTTAGTCGTATGCGTTTCGCCCCAACATTAGCCTATATTACATGTCTAGGCTCGGTGATACAAGGTGTCAGGATTTTTCGAAGAAATCATTCTGATGCTTGTCGCAGGATATTTTGCGGGGGAAGTAATAGAAAATGTTCAGTAGGTCAAAACGACCAGTAATGGAAAATATCCGATTGTGTAAAATTACTGGTCACGTAATATAATCGGCGGTGTCAAATGACTATTGATGTGAAATGACCAGTACCGAAAACCGTCTAGTGGTATAATAAAAATGGAGTTCGCTGGTACAATAATGACCACTAAAATTACCACTCACGACAAAGTGACCGATGGCGATATAAAGCAAATTACTGAAAGTTTCCGGTGGTGTAAAGTGACCGGCAAATTGAAATCACCTCTCCACTCTTGGAAAGCTATGAGTAATGCTGAATGAGGGGGTCGGATTGAAATTCCGAACTTTAAATGCTCCGACGGTTTAAAATTCGGAATTTTAATGTTCCGAAATTCAAGATGGGGCCGAGTTGAAATTAGGAACTTAGAATGATCAGAACGCTCAAAACTCCGAAAGAATTTTACACGAAAGGCCAAAGCTCCGAAAATCTAAACATCATCAAAATAATTCGGCTATCCCCCATGGAAATTTATGTATGTAAAATATATGCAGAAAATATATGCTACATATATATATATATCGGTCGCATATATAGTGACGAAAAATAGAATAATACGTATATATTCAGTATATATGCACCAAATATATGACGCGTATATAACCCATATATTTTCGATATATTTTCTGACCAAAAAAATATATGCTACTTATAAACACTATATATGATGCATATATGAGGCATATACGACGCATATATTTTCAATCTATTTTTTTGTCAGAAAAATATATCAAAAATGTATGCGTCATATATGACTCATATGTGTGTCATGTATACGTCATATATGGCGCATACATTTTTGATACATATTCCTGACAAGAAATATATGCTGTGAACAAACAATATTACAGTTAAACTTAATAAAACTTAATTTACAGTTAAAGTACACTATTACATATAAACACTATATACACCCACATGAAAATAAAATATATAAAAAATATATCGAAAAATATATAAAACATGTATCAAATATAATTGGTTCGAAAAGTTGGATATGCCAATTATATTTTTGGGCAAGAGTAAAACCTATATGATATATAAATATAAATCCCTTTAAGATACATCTTAAATATATCAAACATACAAACTGCATGTATGTTTTATATATTTTAAATATGGTTGGTTAAGCAACTTGAGTAACAGATGACGTTGCCAATGAAAAACACCTTCAAGTCGGTATCTCGCGAAGACCTAACCGCACTAGCCGGAATAAATGATCGGACAAAATAATTGAAGGTTATGTAATCTCGTAATTCTATTCGATTATCGCTCTCTATGCGAACGCAATTAAGTAATTGATCCGATAATGTTAGTTACCCTTGTAAATCCACACATTTCTCAATAAACTAGTATTGTGTATTGTACGATATGCAGACGATATGAAAGTTAATTTAACAAGTAGAATTAGCTCAGTGGGGAACGTCCCAGCTCATCACTCAGAGGTCCCGGGTTCGAAACCACCTTACGGCGTGTAAGCGTCTGATATAATTTTAATTTGAACCATTAATATATTTGAACCGCAAACACCATAATCGTAATTAATGACAAGGAAAAATATCGTAAAAGGGTGCAATGATGTAAATAACGACATAACAAAATTTTTAAGAATATTTCAATTATAGTTTAAATATATTTCAAATATATCTTAAATACACAATGAATATATTTCAATAATATTTTAAATTAGTATGAACATATTTCAAGTATATTTTTAACGGAATATAAACATATATCGTGTATATTTTAGATGTAGTTTAAATACATTTAAAGTATATTTCAATTATAAGTCGAATACAGTTAAAATACATTTGTAGTATATTTTGAGGGTAATTTGAGTACATTGTAAGTATATTTTCAATATAGTTTGTGGCATATATGTACCACTTATGCAGTATATATGTGGTATGCGTGCAGTGTGTATGCAACATATATGCTAAATATATGTGGTATATATGCAGGGTAAATACTACATATATCATTGATATATAGTACAGTGATATACAGTAATACCACGCATATACACCTCATATATAAAAACGTTACGAAAATTAGAATTTGGAACATATATGCAACATATATTTTCAATATATGGCATACATTTCACATATATTACAATTATTAATAAAATAAATTTGCCGTATATTTTTGCGTATATAAATTTCCATGGGGGATCGAAGTTTGAAAAGTTTGAAAATTTTCAATAAATCGAAAAATTATTTCAAGTTTTTTTCTTAATTAGGAAGTGATTTTACGTCTATTTTGAAAACAATCTAAACAGTATTATACGTTCTACATCATTTACAGTTAACTGTGTAGAATGTATAACATTGCTAGACAAATTTCAAAATTGACGTAAAATGACTTCTTGATAAAAAGAAAAATATTGAAATAATTAATCGAATTATTGAAAATTTTGAAATTTTAAAAACATCCATAGTCGAATTATTTTAACGGTGTTGAGATTTTCGGAGTTTTGGTCTTTCGTGTAAAATTCTTTCGGAGTTTTGATCTCGCGGGGTAGTATTCTTTCGGAGTTTTGGCGTTCTGATAATTCAAAATTCGGAATTTTAACCCGGTCTCTGAATGAGCAGTGCTGTCAAATACTTCGCTCATTCACGGTAATACGGGACATTTTGGCGTTTTATCTTATCTAACGCTCTACCCTTGGGGGTTAATTGGTCGAGTGATATTAATTAGCCTTACCGAGATATCGATGAGTTCGCCAATTTCATCGGTGCACTTGAAAAATTTTCCCCCGAAAAATTGCACTCCCATTATGGAGAATATCAGCCAGAACACGAGGCAGACGAGGAGCACGTTGAAAATACTGGGTATGGCGTACATCAACGCGTTCACTACAATCTACAAGAGGCCAAGAAAAATCGTTCGATGTGATTATGAATCACTGCGTTTCATCTCTATCCATCAATAATTGCTTCTTATCATTAAATTTATTCTTATTCTATTGTTAAATTAATGTTTATACAATTAAACCCGTTTGATCGTAAAAATAAATATATACAAATTAATTCAATGCAAAAAAATTATTTTTGCACCGTTTAATCGGCGTATTCAAAGAGGCAAAAGGACTGTGAGTTATTCTTTTCCTAAATCGTCTAAGTCAAGTGTATAGTGATGGGAAGGGGGTAGGGTTGGAGGCGGTATAACAATCATGATAAAACGTACCCTCATGCCTTGCCATCTCGAGATCGCCCTGAGTGGTCGAAGGGCTCTCAGGGTCCTCAGCGACCGTAGCACTTTGAGATTTTCATTCTCCTCTATCAAAAGACTAAACATGGATACCTGTTGAACGATAATCGATCAAGGGTTATTCAACTTCGTAGCTCCGTCGAGAAACTTGGGCTAAAGGCTTTTGTGTACCAAAGAAACTATATTATGTCATGCGTTTCTCAGGTAATTAGATGTTTTTTTCGACTCTTCGAGTGCGACCAATACGAGGCGATGATGTATATAGAAGCAGGTAAGCAAATATATATACTAGAGTTGCACAACTTTGAGCTTTATTTTCTTTTCCTTTTTGTCACCATCCAATTATCTTGTTTAAAGAAAAAAAAAAAAATTGTCGCGGAAGCTGCGAGTGGTCAACAATTATTTAGAGGTCGCTCAAGACTCCCAAAAATTCAAATTTTTATTAGAATTGTTTTTTTTTTCGTCCACTTCTTACCCATGAATTTTACGTTCTATAATTTTTTAATTAACCTCGCGAAAGCTCTCGCAGGTCAATGAATATTTAGTGGTCGTTCAACGTTTTTAAAATTTAGAATTCCCGCCAAAAAAGAATCTCGCATGCACTATAATTCCTTGTAGCATAAAAACAAAATGAACAGCGTTTATTTTGTTTTTATGCTATGCGTTACATTTTCTGAATAATTTTTTATAATAATTTGCAACAAACAACAATTAGACGATGTGTTATTATGTATTATGGTGTCGCTCGTCACGGAGTAGGTACAGCTACGATTGGTCCGTAGTTTGACTAACGGGGCTAACTGCAAGACGCGTTACGATGGGTTGGAAACAGCTGCCATTTCAGCTTTACGAATCAAACGACCAATAAAATTTGTTTGCGGATAAGAGCTTTAAGAGGTCTCCTCACTTTAGACGCTAAAAAGGCTGATTTCATGATTTTTTTGATAGGTTTATATTATAGATATTGATATAAAAGTTGTTACGCTTAATAAATACACTTTCGAAATACATAAAAAAAATGTTTTTTTTTAAATGTATTTATGTAACCCAAACAAACTTTAAGGGGGGAAATCACAGTAGCACACAAAAAATAGGCATATTTTCGGGAATTAATTTTGGTTGAATAAAAGTATCAATCGAAAATCTGTAAAGTAGGTTTTATAGCAATACTAAAAAAGTACAAAATGTAATTTTTTCAATAAAAAATATTTAAAAATGGCGGCTGCGCAGCATATGCCCCAAGGCGCCTTTTTTTGAGCTCGCCGAAGACATAACTCGAGCAAGTTTTTACCGATCGGCTTGAAATTTTGACAGTAGCTTCGAAACATCTTTCTCCACGGAGCTACGTAGGATTTTTTCGATATATTGATTTTTTGCAAAATGGTGCGTGTTTGAAAATAAAGTTGAATTTTTAACAAAAAAAAACGCCATAAAATCGTCGATAAAAAAAAGTAAGCCATATAAAATAAAAAAAATCCTCCGTAGCTTCGTGGAGAAAGATGTTTTGAAGCTACTGTCAAAATTTCAAGTCGATCGGTAAAAATTTGTTCGAGTTATGTCTTCGGCGAGCTCAAAAAAAGGCGCCTTGGGGCATATGCTGCGCAGCCGCCATTTTTAAATATTTTTTATTGAAAAAATTATATTTTGTACTTTTTTAGTATTGCTATAAAACCTACTTTACAGATTTTCAATTGATACTTTTATTCAGCCAAAATTAATTCCCGAAAATATGCCTATTTTTTTGTGTGCTACTGTGATTTCCCCCCTTAAACGCGTTTTTCTCGAAACAACGTTTTTCGACAGCTCGTTGATAAAATCTTCGAAACTGCTGAACCGATGCTTATGAACTTTTAACCACATATTTTTACAACTATAGATATAGCGTATATTAAGGATTTAATTTTTTTTTGTATATACTATTTTCTTGCCCAAAAACGGTGAAGTAACGTTTTTTGTTGTTTTTTTCGAAAAATGTCCACCATTTTGTTATTTTTGCATATATAAAAAATCGTGTGATACGCGCTATAGCCATCACCATACCGCATCTAAAACCGTTTGATTTTTTTGTTTCGGATGATCCGTCTCCAAAATTGCATCAATAGCGCATCAACTTCAGCAGACCTACAATTTATTCAGGACTATTTTTTGGTAATTATTTACTTTAGTGACTTTTCCGAAAAATGAGCGTAAATTTTTTTTTGCTATTTCATCATTGATTGGGTTATAAATGATGATATTCAGTCGGGGGAAGCTGAATTCCACCTTCCCATAAACAGTTATGGGGGTAATTATTTACTTTAGTCACTTTTTTCGAAATATGAAGCTGAATTATTTTTTTTTGTCATTTTCTTATTGATTGGATTATAAATTATGATGTTCTACTACAATCTGTAATATAAAACTACCAAAAAAAAATCATGAAAATAGCCTCTTTTAGCGTCTAAAGTAAGAAGACCCCTTGAAAAATGTATTGTATGAGAACGAAGATTATAACTCTTGGGTTAGAAGTGTCAGGTGAATTTGAAAAAAATCTGTTTCTAAAGAAAAAAGGATTAAATGTTCTGAAAATTTCAAAAAGAGTCAAAGAGTGAGAAGAGTACAAAAAAATGGCGACAATTGGAAACTTCAAAGCTCTTGAGCGACCACTAAATATTCATTGGCCGGCTAAAGCTTTCGCGAGGTTAATTAAAAAATCATAAAGCGTAAAATTCACGGATGAGAAGTGGACGAAAAAGATCGTCTGTTTAATGAAAACTTGAATTTTCGGGAGATTGAGCGACCTTTAAATATTTTTTGACCGCTCGCAGCTTCGGCGACAATTTTTTTTTAAGGTCATTGGATGGAGAGAAGAAAGAGAAAAAAATAGAGCTCAAATTTACGTCACCCTAATATATATGCTTGATCAGAACAATGTACTCCTTGGCGTGCCGTGAATTAAAGAGAATAAATACATTTTTGGCGGCTATAAAATAAAATAAAATATACCGGGTGCGTCGCTAGAAACCGAAAACGAGACATCGCGAATTATGAGTAGTTTTTTAAAATTTATTGTTATTCGCTTCCTGAAATACCACAGTCAGTACCCGCCTCAAGATAATTGCCGTTTTAATAATTTTTCCCTCTGTCAATGTCCTCTGAACGTCATTAATTAATTTGTTATTTATCAACGAAAGAAGTGGAAAAAGGCTAAAAAATATAAGGTTCTACGTAAAAAATATCTGACTGTTTAGTGCCCGATTTCGCTTGGGAAAAAATTCTAGAATCAATATTCGGAGGAGTTTGTTTACCTTCGTTTAGTTATCGATGTTTAATATCTAGTGACTCACACGGTATATGTGTGGGTGTGTGTATCGAGTTTTTCAAAAGAACTGCTCTAATTGCTATGTTAGTCCGTTTCTGGTCCAGGGCAAGTGTACCGATAAGAAGAGTAAGCAAAGTCTGGCGGAATATCCGCAGTATTATTACGGATGAAAACAAAAATCATGGCTTTTGAAATCGGTAATTTTGATAAGCAAAAAAACGAATTGTGAATTGTCCGATTTTCATGCTACAAATTTGAGACTAAGAGAAACAGGGAGAGTAAGAAACCCCTAGGAGAGGGGGGGGGGGGGAAGCGAGCTAAATAGAGAACGCACAAAAGCACGAAGAATTGAGGCAGCATGAATAACGTATTTGATCTATAAATTCGAGTTGCAAAGCCTGCTGTGTTTTTTGCGCTGCGAGCAATGATGCGATGCGAAAACAATTGTCAGTCAAGAAAAATTGAAGAAACAAGGTTCGTCTTGACAAAAATCAAAGGTATCAGCTCGTCCAACGTACCTGGGTCCAGGAGGCATCACATGAAAAACCCATCGAGAAAAATTCACGCGCTCACACACACTCACACATGAGGAAAAACATATAAAGAAAGTTATCGACGCCAGCAAAGCTCCATCGGCATTTGTTGCTGCTCGATAACATTTTTTGGCCGATACTCAAAGCCATAAACGTCAAAGCCAACACGGCGAGAAACATTGTAAAATTTCATGCCACAGCGGATGTCTGATTGCGATTATTTATTTTGTTTTCCTTTGCTCGTGATTTTGTCGTTATATTTTCTAATTCTTCGCCTTTCGGCGTTTTTTTTTGCTCGTTCCAAATTTGTATTGTAGTTTGTTTTACTTACGAAAACGATTATAAAATCCAGGATTGTCCAGAAACTGGTGAAGTATTTACAGAATCCCAGTGCTAGCCACTTCAGAAGCATTTCGATACTAAATAGCGCGCAGAATGCCAGATTGGTCCAGTATAGTATCTTCTTGAGGAATGGATTATCGTCGAGATAAATGTCCTCGAAGCATAGCGTTATGGAAGATGCAAAAATCAAGACCAGTATCATCCATTCGAAGGCAGGAGTGTCGACGACCGAGAGCACCGCTGTCCTCACCGCTATCCACTTTCTCCCGATATCCGTCGCGACGCAACGATTTATGCAGCTGCATCTGATAACGGTGGAGAGCAATGAAATAAAGGCGAATAAATGAATTGGTACTGTTGTCTCTTACGACGAGCAGCGTCAGGAAATGGTAGCGAGAGTTCAGCAAAATATCGATCTTCGTAACGTCTTTAAAAAAACATGTAGTGTCTGAAAAATCAGCCTAGAAATCCACGGGATTTTGTAGACTGCAAGATTCTGAAGAGAAAAGTTTTTAGGCGTTTTTCTATCCGAGGCACCATTGCTTAGATATCGATGAATCGATGATAGCCAAATAGACGCGCCGCAAGTGCAAAGTGAGGAGGGAGGCGCGTGCAGTGGCTCAATCGCCCCACCACGACTCGATCGCGGTGGGGCATTGGCAAGTGCCAGCCGGATTGGCTGTCGTTAAGCGATCAATATGGAAGCAACGGTGTGTCTGAGCGAAAAGCGGATTGGAACTTTTCGCTTCAGAATTTCATCGTCTACGTGTTCTGTGATATTCTGGCGACACTTTTGCGGCAACCGGTATACTCGTATGTATATACACATAAAAATACATATTTCTTATTCATAATACATGATCCGCGTATCTCGGGATACGAACTATTTGACGCTACATGCTATAACTACGTCACGTTGAAAAAAAAACGTCGATCGTCGTCTTACGGTCTCTGTACGGTATTTGAAGTATTCAGGAAGCAGCTGTATGTATTCAAAGTGCACTGTAGACATACACATCTGTACATGCCTGTAATGTGCGGACAACCAGATATATACAGGGTGTCCCAGAGCTGAACGCGGCCCCTGAAATGGGGGGTTGAGGGTGAAATTCTGAGTCGTTTGATATAAGCATGTGTGGGTCTCACGTCGATCCCTGAGTTATTATTAACTTTCAAAGGCGGGCGCACCTGATTGGCCCGCCTTAAAAAATTAATATTAAATCAGGGGTCGATCTGAGACCCACACATGCTTATATCAATCGACTCAGAATTTCACCCCCGACCCCCTATTTCAGGGAACGCATTCAGTTCTGGCACACCTTGTATACAGGGTGTTCCGATCGCGGCAGTTCAAACTGTGTTACCTCCGAAACTACGCATCGCAGCGAAAAAAGTTTCAAGTAAAAGTTGTTTCGTAAGGAGAAAGAAACAAGATAACCATGATGCATTGAACTTGGATCTTGACACCAAGGTCATACGAAGGTCAAATAGATATTTTTCCGCCCCGGAAGCTTTTTTTCATAGATATTCGCACAGCTTGACACGCGCTCTTTTTGAAAAGTTGCAATGAAGTATTTTTTGCATCGGGTCGGTTTTCGGGGCTCGCAAGAATGCGAAAGAAACTCACTTCTGATATGTTTCGTAAGGAGTTCTGATTGTTTCGTAAGGAGAAAGAAACAAGATAGCCATGATGCATTGAACTTGGATCTTGACACCAAGGTCATACGAAGGTCAAATAGATATTTTTCCGCCTCGGAAGCTTTTTTCATATATATTCCCACAGCTTGACACGCGCTCTTTTTGAAAAGTTGCAATCAAGTATATTTTGCATCGGGTCGGTTTTCGGGGCTCGCAAGAATGCAAAAGAAACTCACTTCTGATAGCAATGTTGGGGAAAGCAGTCCTGCGGCATTTTTGGCGGTTTGCTCCTACCGAAGCCGGGAAAGGAGCCCATGCCGTCGACGTAGCGGCCCTTGCTGTCCCTACGGCCGCCAACGGTCAATTCGTCGACGTAACTGACGAGGGCGTGCCAGGGTCTCTTCTCGGCTTTGTCGTCCTTCTTGGGTTTCTCCTTGTCGGGCAACATGGCGACTTCCTCGTCCGGTTTCTTCGACTCTTTGAGGACCTCCATCTCGATATTTTCCTCCTGATTGGTGTCGTTGCTGTCGCATCTTTCGTCGAGTCTCTTGGCGTCCCTGCTGGTCACTTTGAGGGTGTCCTGGCTGCTGGCGCTGTAAGTGGTGACGGTTGCCTGCCGATAGATCGGCTCGTACGTGAATACCGGTTGATTGAGGCTCTCCTGATACGATCGATTGTAAATATTGTCCTTGGGAAGGCTCAATACTGTCTCCTGTATAGCGTATTTTTCACGATCCGATTTGTCCATAACTTCGCGCACAATCTGCTCGAGCCTCATATTCTTCTCGTTCTCGGAGTTTTCTTTGCGATACTTCTTCTTACGTACGATCGATCGTATGCGATCGAAGGACCTCGCGAGCTTCGAGTCCTCGCCCACTTCCTCCTTCTTCTGCTTGAGCTCCTCTGAGTTGAAGCTGTTGAGCAACAGAGCCAAGAAGAGATTGAGCACCATGAAGTTGCCCATCACCAGCGCAGGCAGGAATATCGCGAAACACGTTTCCGCTCCCTCCTCCTTTTCGGCCCTCATGCAATCCCAGAGCGGCTCTATCCACTCGCCGCACAATATACGAAATATCATCATGAACGAGTGAAAGAAATCGTTGAAGTTCCAACGTGGCACCGGATCAGGATAAAATTTTTCCGGCGTGTAATCCTTGCTGAACAATTGCATGCCGATCACCGCGAATATGTATATGACGATGACAAGGACGAACGTTAGATTACCGAGGGCCCCGATGGTCGATATTATTATGCTCAGCAGTACTTTCATCGTCGTCCAAGATTGCGCGAGCTTGAGTACCCTCAGCAATCGCAAGCCCCGTATCACCGATAAACCGTCGACGAGCTCGAACGTCAGATCGATCAACGAGGCGGACACTATTATTAGATCAAAGTTGTTCCAACCGTTGTTGAAGAAGTCCTTGCTCAGGGCCAACAGTTTCAGGAAGCACTCGAACGTGAATATACTCGTGAACACTTTGTTGCCGATGTTCAACGCCTGTCGCACCGATTCGCTCATACCGTGATGCTCCAATGCCAAAAATCCCGTGTTAAGTACGATGCACAGTGTTATCGTTAATTCGAAGAGCGGATCTCTGACCACTTTGTAGAGACAGTTCTGAAAGCGAAGCCAACCCTCGTAGTCCACGCAACACTGTATACACTTGTCGCAGTTACGGTCCGGAAGATCGTCTGCGAACAGCCAACAATCTCGAGTTTACGTCCTGCCAAGGGCGAACGAAGGCTCGATAGGAAAACGCATTGAGAAATCGTCAATGCACTGTTGAAAAACATTCATTTGATTTGAGGATCTGTTCGAGGGAAAAAATTGTTATCCGTGGTCTCAGGACCTACTACGATGCTGTTTGTTGGAAAGGTATTTTTTTTAAATTGTTTCAAACACGCTTTCATAAGTCACATAGAAGTTACGTAGCTTTGGCAAAAAAAAAGATAATCAAATTTACCGAACGGCGTTTTGAAGGGAACAAATTCAGCTGTATTGCTTTTTTGAAATACTTTTTGGGATTTTTTCTTCGACCCGGTACACACTTTTGTACGTAACTGACTTTCGGCTTTTTTTCGACCATCGACAATTGGGCTCGTGACTTATGGAACTTTTTTTTTGTCATGTTTATCCATGATATACTTCAACGGGGTAGCAGAAGGTCCATTTTCGTTTTTTTTTAAATTTCGTACTATTTTTTTCCACAAAGTTATTTTATTTTTGGCTAAAAAAGATAAAATTTGGAAAATGCAACGTAACTCAAGAGCTATAGGGTTTGAGAGCAAATGTCAAAGATGCGTAAAAAGTTGCGTAAGTTTATACTGGATCGCCTGGAATTTTTTGAAAATGTTCCTCAAATTTTTAGGCTGAACTCGAAAAGGATGGCGTTCATAACAAAATATCAGGAGGAGAAACTTTTTTATTTCCGATTATTCGCTTAAGTTTTTTCTAAAAATTTTCTGACGACATCTCTGAGAATTGTCCGAACAATTAATTGGCGTATCTGCAAAGCTATTAAGTTAGAGACAAAATATCAAAAAAAAGGAAAATGTTGCAGTGTTTCGTTTTGAATACGTTGACATTTTTTTCCTATTTTTTTTCAAAAAATGAAAAAAAAACATTTTACAGGTCCTCTAGGTGCTTTAAGAACATTGTAAAAAAATTGACAAAATCTGAAAAAACTGTTAACGTACTCAAAACGAAACAATGCGATATCTCCCCTCCCCCCACCCCATAAAAAATTATGAAAAAATTCCAGGCGATCCAGTATAAACTTACGCAACTTTTTACATCTTTGACATTTCCTTTTAAATCCTATAGTCATTGAGTTACGTTACATTTTCCAAAATTTGCCTTTTTTAGACAAAAATGAAATAACTTTGCGAAAAAAAAAACGAAAATGGAGGACCTGCTGCCCCGTTCAAGTTCATCGTGCATGAACATGACAACCATTTTTTTCACTAGTCTCAATTTTCCATAAGCCCAATTCTCGATGGTCGAGAAAAGCCGAAAAACAGTCACGTACAAAAGTGCGTACAAGATTGAAAAAAAATCATAAAAAATATTTCAAAAAAGCAATACAACGCTGAATTTGTTCCGTTCAAAACGCCGTTCGGTAAATTTGGTTATCTTTTTTTTTTGACGAAGCTATGTAACTTTTAGTGCGGCAAGAAATATCGACTGGTGTATCCAAACTTTTAAGCGGCAGTGTATTATGTGATGCTGATACGAAAATTATGTGATGCTCATACGAAATTGCTAATATTTCAAGGTCTTGCCGGATGTCCAACCTTACGATATGACGTTTTACATCTGACGATTTCAACCACAACCTCTAGGTTGGGCCATCTTTTGTCAAACGGCGAATACTTATTTGTATTCCGAATATAAAAAACCTATTGTCTTAGCATCATTTCGGCATCCACTTGGTCCGCCATGAGCGACATTGCGCAAAATTGGTGATACGTCGATACGTGTCGCGGACTCGGTTATACGCCTCTTGGATATCTCTAGTGGCGTTGCTCGGTGGCAGATTCAGGCAATTCGTGGACGTTCGACTGCGGTCAGCTGTACGCTGCCCGTATTAATTTCATTGAAAAGCGTTGTATGAAATGAATAATAAATGGGTGGTACGAGATATTGTTGAGTTGTGAGATGCAAAAATTTGCAATCTTGAAATCATGAATTGACTTTTTATTCGTTTCCGAGACGAAATTTGGACATCAACAAGGGAAATGAGTGGATAAAAGCTGTCAGAAGAATGTAAGTAATTATTTTGACGTTTTGATACAAATATTTTATTCTTCGTGTACATCAGATAACATTTTTAGAGAACCACGTGCAACTTATATTTTATTTCATTTTTTTTCATCTATGATAAAATATTATCCATTTAACATTTCATGCTTATTTTCAACGATTTAATATTATTCACCAATAATATATTATTCATTTAACATTCCATACTTATCCTGAATAATGAACGAACATCCGTCATTTGTTAATGCTGTTATATACTGAAATAAAAAATGCGGTTTACTAAATCCAATTTCAAGGACCAATATACTTACTGCTTCATTATTGATATTTCTTTGATAAGGAAATACATCTTCATTTTCCATTTCTGTTTTACATGTATGGTTGAAAAGTTACTGAAAAATGTATTCTTACCATTATTATTCAACTGGTAATTGATCACATAATTAATACATACTTACAATATTAAGAAATAAAAGCAAAATCAAACACTTAAATAATGTTTTGTTAATCATGTAAAAATTCAAAAATATACATTGAGTCTCTTTTGACAGGTTTTTGGTTCATTCGCATTTGGTTTATTTTTGCTTTTCAACTCGAACTTTATTTTATTTTTATTTTCAGCTTCCTCGATTTTATGTTCTGTTTTTGTTTGATTTTGTCGCAGCTTGGCTCCCTGAAATATCGGAGAGCAAAAAATATTGAACAGTACATTCGTATTTTTAGGTTACATGTTGGTTATATTCTCTTTTCACTTTCCTTTATATGTTTATTGCACGAAAATACAAATAAAAATATATTTGACGATCTTAGAGTTATAATTAAAAGAATAAAGGTAAGTTTATCCGGGAACTTACAGTTTTTGTTTGAATAAATCCGATTCACACGATCTGTCACACGTTAACTGTCTCGATGTTTTGATGGGTTTAATGACGCTATCTTGGAGAATTCGAGTGTTCAATAATTGGGACACACTGCATTTTCTATGTCCCAATGATCGAACACCGTATTTTTTTAACAAATAATTAAATAAATTATTTTCATAAAAATTGTTATTCGTCAGAAATTTTCTGAGGAACCTGAAATACTTTTACTTTTTGAGATGCGACAGTTCTAGAATTTTTTATACCCTTACGCATGAACCGGCGCGTCTTAGCAAAAACGATAAGCAGTTACTGATTAAAGTAACTGTTGCTGATTGAATAATTTTTTGCTCTATTAATTAAAGCTTTTTTGCACAAGGTAACATTTCGATAGCTAAAAGTTCCATATACGTAATGAAATGTTTATAAATAAATAAATGCATGCAGGTGAATGAGAAATAATAAAACTACAAGATAATGTTCAATAATTGGGACATTTACCTTACCTCTACTTTAAAGTCGTACGATGGATTATTCACTTTAGTCTGTGCTATTACTTTCCCGCGGATAAATCGATCTTCATTAGCTATATCGTCGATTTCGACGACGAACGTGGTGACTGAAATAGTTTATACCCTATAAATTTTCAATTAATTGATCATGATACGATAATCCTAAAAATACATACGTAGTAGAAATTATAGTGAGTTTGACAGAATGTCTCATGTTTCGTCTATTTACTTACCTTCAGATACAGATTTTCCGCGAACAAAAATCTCCATAAATATTCGGAAGTCACACTTGATAAGAGTGTGGCTCATAATTGCACTTTAACAGTGTGGTATTGCGCCAAATAAATAAATAATACAAAACGTGCAGTGATTTGTATGCGAATCACATGTGTACTGTTTTGAGAAGAACGACCACGAGTTGCCGCTGTTAGCTGGCAGACGGCGTAGCCGTCGCGTCGCCTCGATATCCAAGAGGCGTATGCGCTCGCTCAAAGTAGGTACAAATGGCTTACGGCGCCACACCACGGCCATAAAGTGCACTACTACGTCTATGACCTTCGAAGTTAAGGGACAACACCACTGTGACGGCTTCAAAAAACGATTTTTTGAAAACCATCTAGAAAAATCTAAAATACATTTAAGATTAAGATGCCGTTGGACCCAGGTCGAAAAAATAATTATTTTCGGAGATATTGAATATTTTGTGGAGCGGTGCAGGGCTCCGTGACGCTCGGGGTCTTCTTTTGTCTCCCTTCACGCCCAGGTATTCTTTTGTCTCCCTTCACAAAAACTGGCTATTTTTATAAATATAGTTTCGAAAAAAAGCCATAGGTGGCGATAATTGAAAAATGTTCAAGTCGTCAATCGTCAATCGTCGATATTGCAGCTGATATCGCGGTATTATTATTCAATGATGGCCTGAGAAGCCTCATGAAAGTTTTGGAGACGTTGGGGATAACTATCGGCCCAAATTGTTTCAATTTTTGCGTTGAAACCGACGCAGCGCGGATCGAGCTGGCGGAGCGCTCGCTCACAGACGCTGCAAAAGAGGCAAGAAGAGCCTCTACAAGTTCGAGAAAAGATGCTAGGGACAATGATTTGCTTCTTGAAGGCCAGCTATATGGTGCCGGCATCGCTGATTGAAGGCAAACAATTTTTTTTCCAATTTATCGCATAAATTGACAAACCTAAAACTTTGAACGCGTTTTTCTCAAAACCACTTTTTTGAGTGCGGCACGCAGCAGAACTCGAGCAATTTTTATCCGATCGACTTCAAATTTGGACTGCATCAATAAAACTAGATTATCCAAAGAAGTACATAGGATTTTTTCGATATCTCAATAATAAAAAAAGTTATAGCCTATTTTGCTCGAAAATCGTCCTTTAATTTCAAAAGCGTGCCTATTTTTTAAAAATCAATATTTTTTCAAATCCCTATGTACTTCTCTTCAAAATATCATATTATTAACGAAAACACTCGGTATTTTTTTTCAGATCGACTTTGAAGAGAGTTCTGCTGCGTGCCGCGAGCCACTGCAGAGGCAACAGTACCTGACACGGGAGCTTCCCCAGCGTCACCATGGGGCGTGAAAAATTTGAAATTTTTTTTTTATGTATCTTCAATAAACAACGAACAAAACAAAAAAATTTTTTTTCGAATATCACTTTTTTGTCCAAAAAAAAAAAAAAATTCTTGAAAAATGGCAAAAAACAGGGGGTCACAGTGGTGTTGTCCCTTAAGGGGTAAGGCCACTGTAAATTTTTTGAAAAATCGATTTTTTTTTATTGGCTTAAAAAATAGTTTAAACCCTCTAGAATAAGAAAAAAAGGTCCTGTGCTTCTTCTTTTTTAAATTTTTTCCAATAAAAAACTATTCGCAAAACTTTAAACGCGTTTTTCTCGAAACATGGTTTTTCAAAATGGCACGCAGCATAACTCGAACAATTTTCATTTTTTTTACTTGAAATTTTAACCAGATGTGAACATTTACATTATCTTGAGAATGTCGATCGGAATTTTCAAGAACTTTATTTATTGATTTTTTATTAACAAAAAACTTGCCGTTTTTTTCGTCAAAAATCAATTTTTTTTTCAAACGCACGCCAAATCCACAAAAATTGATACTTTTTAAAATCCGATCGACATTCTCTAGCTATAGCCCTCTAGATTAATGGTTTTTTTTTGTTCTAGATTCAAAAGTGCACCAGTGGTGCTGCGTGCCGCGGAGCCCTGGAAGCAAAACATGTCCCGGGAAGATAGCTGTGGAACCGCCATTTTGTTTTTTTTTACTGTAAAAAAATTTTATAATAAAGTTTAATGTATGCCCGATAACACCATTAAAAGTTTTTTTTCAAATACCTTCAATTTCGGGAGCAAAAAATTAGTGAAAAAAACCTTTTTTTTTGGGCCGTTACAGTGGCCTTACCCCTTAATTCAAATGAAAGATCCAACTAGACCTACTTAGGCTATACAACACATTTTTTTGAGTATCAAACACCAAATATCAAAATTCCTAGAAGCATTTACATTTTTGATTACGGTGTTAAATAGATGTTGATTTTAAATTAATAAATATATTATCAATAAAACTCTGGCGAAGTAGAATCACATAATAAAAAAAAAAATATTGCGTTCAAAAATTTTAGTTCCTTCCAACGAAAAGATCAACGTACACACATTCAGTTAATGTCAATAAATATTTTTGTTATCGGTGTTTATCGGTGGCTCATTTGAAAGAACAAATTACTCCAACTTGCCTAGAACGACGATATGCGAGAGGTACTCGGGCGGAAGTGTGTACATCTGTTTTTTGTTTTTGACGCCATTGCACTTGAGCACCCTTATTTCGCGGTTGCCCGTTCTGACGGAAACGGTCACGGGTGCGGGGGGCCTGTCGTTTCGCAGCTCCATTTTTCTCTGCTCGTTGTAGGACGTGCGTTCTTGCTTCTCGGTCCTTTGCTCCCGACGCTCGTGCTCCTCGGCGGAAGTTACGTCATCGCCGTCGTGATCATCAACGACACCGGAGTCGTCGAGGGACGACTGTTGATTGCTGTTGTTGCTCGCCTGTCTCGAGTGCAACATTCCCCGATGGGGTGCCAATCTGTGAACGGTACTGACCTCTGGTGGCTTCGGGCCGACCACCTGAAGTGGAAGATGCGACGGTCGTACGCTGGAATGTCGGGGACTCGGACTCGGGCTTGGCGTTACCGATCTATGCACACACAAACATATTTGTGGGCCTGTTTGTTGTTCGATGCCATTTCCCAGCTCATTCCAATACTGAGAAGTCTGATCTTTTTCACGGAATGGACTAGTTTTTTTTACGGCCCAATTGAGTAACATTGACTTAGAAGTTGGCCGATTCGGTCTAGCTGGGGTGGCTTAGGTTCCAATCGGCCTAGATGATTAATTTTAGGTTGGAAGGCAGCTGATCGAGCCTGCCTGGGTTATGAACCCTGGATAGCCCAATACATTAATATCAACTTAGCAGTTGGTCGATTGGGTATAACTAGGCTGGGCTAAATTTTTTAACGGCCCAGTTGATTGTTTCTTCCGTTAGAAGAAACCCAGCTCGTCGAGTCTGCCTGAGTTGTGTTGGATTTCCGACAGCTAAATTGATTAATTATTGACTTGGAAGTTAGCCGATTGGATCTAGATGGGCTGGGGTAGGTTTGACGATGGCCTAGTTATTTCATTTTGGGTCGGAATGTAGCTGATCCAATCTGGCTGTGCTATGTCGAATTTTGAATATCCCAATAGATTTATAGATAGCCCAATACATTAATATTAAATAGCAGTTGGTTGATTGGGTATAACTAGGCTGAGTCAGGTATTTTAATAGCCACCTTAATTGCTTTTTCCGCTAACCTTAATTGCTTTTCCGCTTTTTTTTGGATTTCCTACAGCCTAATTGATTAATACCGACTCAGAAGTCGGCCTATTGGATCTAGCTGGGCTGCGTTAGGTTTTTGACGATTTTTGATTATACTTATATTGACTTAGCAGTTGGCCGATGGGGCAAAACTGGACTATACTATATTTTAACGGCCCAGTTGATTGATTTTTCCGTTAAAAGATAGCTGGTTGAGTTTGCCTGGGTTGCGTTGGATCTTCGACAGCTCAATCGAGAAATATTGACTTAGAAGTTGGCCGATTGGATCTAGCTGAGCTGGGCTAGGTTTTTGACGGCCCAGTTGATCGATTTTGGCCTGGAAGGTAGCTAATTGAGTCTGCCTGGGTTTTGTCGAATTTTCGACAGGTCAATTGATTAATATTAGGTGTACAAATAAGTTTTAGGACAGTTTTCAAAAAATTCAAGATTTATTAAAAAAGAAGTAAAACACAGTTATTCATCGAAGTAATCTCCATCGCACTGAATGACCTTCAGCCATCTCTCAGGTAACTCGCGGATGCCTTTCGCAAAGAAACTTTCGTCTTGCGAGGTGAGAAATTTAGCGACCCATTTTTCCACTTCTTCAAATGTTTTGAATCGCACGTCAGAAAAATCGTTCTGCATTTTCCGGAATAAATGATAATAGGATGGGGCTAAGTCTGGTGAATACGCCGGGTGTGGTACAGCTTCCCATCCAAGCGCTAGTAACGTATCCTTGACCGGTTTACCCACATGAGGCCGCGCGTTGTCATGGAGCAGTTTTACTGGACGTTTTCTTTTACCAGAAAATGGACGTTTCTTCTCAATTTCTTGATTCACTTGCATCAATTGATGACAATAGCGATCGGTAGTAACCGTTTGACCAGGTTTGAGAAGTTCATAATACAGTACGCTTTTCATATCCCACCATATGCACAGCATGACTTTGTTACAATGAACATTGCGCTTTGGCGTGGATGTTGTCGGCTCGCCGGGGTCAACCCAATGATATTTGCGTTTCGGATTATCAAAATAAATCCACTTTTCATCGCCAGTCACAATTTTCCACAAGAAAGACTTTCTATGTTGCTTGTTGTAAAGACTCACACAAATGTTAAGACGGCTGTTTTTATTTTCTTGAGTCAGAAAGTGTGGTACCCACTTTGTTCCTTTTCGAATCTTACCCATTGCTTTTAAACGATAAGAAACAGTTTGTTGAGTTACTCCAAGCTGTTCCGAAAGTTGTTTCTCCGTCTGACAAGAGTTTTCATCCAGCAACGCTTGCAGTTCCTGATCGTCCACCTTTACAGGAGGCCCCGTGCGTTCACGGTCACTAACGTCGAAATCACCTTCTTTGAATCGCTTATACCAATCCTCACATGTACTTTTAGATACAATGTTGTCTCCAAGAACAGAACATATCGATTCACACGCTTTCCTAACACTTTTTCCTTGATGGAATTCATAGCGAATGCAGTGTCTAATAAACAGCTTATCGGTCTGCATGTTTAATTTACAGAATTTATAGGTTATGTTTATGACTCCTTGACGTTTCGATACTACATATCAAGCGCCATCTATGATAAGTGAGCGGGACCTTTGAATTAATTTAGAATAGCTGTTATGATACAAAATCGAAGTGTCCTAAAACTTATTTGTACACCTATATTGACCGTGAGAAGTTCGTGGATTTAGCTTTACAGAGGTAGACAAGGTTTTTTGCCTAAGAAGACGAAAATAATCAATTGGCAGTCTAATGAATTAGTTTGAGGTAAAATCGGCTGAGCGAGCCTACCAGGACTGAATGCGTTTCGAATCCATTACTCAATCCAAACAAGCCCAAACAAACTCAAGCGCTAAACGAGTTCATTCCCGAAGGGCGAATGAAAGAAAGAAATCTCGCAGGCCGGAAATCCGAGCAAAAATAGAGCACAAAGACATATATATAGTGACCTGCTCCTTGCGCCACCGTTCTTTTCGTGTCCAGCCACGCTCCTACCGCGCTTTCTTCTCCTAGTTTTTTTCCTCGTGTAGCTGCTCAACAGGACGCCCTTGTGAGGATCGATCTTCTTTTGCTTTTCCTTCGTGAGGGTCTTGATGTTGATCTTGGTCGGGTCGAAACTAAACGTCGAGTCCTCACGATGGTCGGTCAAGTCTTTCTTCCGCTCCTGTTTAACAAAATGGACCATGTCAAACTTCCCGAATCAGGTGCATTGTTGGGATAGAAAAAATGTGAATGAAGTCATGGAAAAAATGAGAGCGCGCAAGAGAGAGAGAGAGCAACGAGAGCTGCGACATGGCTACGGTGAAAATGAAGTGCAGAATTTCCACGGACAAACATAGAAAGAGGAAGAGGGAGAGGAAGAGAGAGTTCATAGTCCGGAAAGCACTGGGTGGCTAATGATACCTAAATGGATACGTAGAAGGAGCTCGAGACGAAAGTTTCTTCATGTTGAGATGAGATCGTACAAAGAGCAATTTAAGCACGACCCCTGCAATAACCGTAACACTAAGCATAATTGCAATCAGACTAACTTTCAAACAGTTTGTTCAATTATCGTCGACGTTATTGAGAGAAGACGAAAAGGGAAATCAAACATTCATTGACGTCAGAACTTTTTGAAAATCCTTTTCTAATTTCAGTGTATGGGTTATTTTGAGGTTTGGATATTTAAAAATATTCGTAGATAAACCTCAAAGTGAGAATATAAAGATGCATGGAATATTCATATTGTCCACGGAAACACGAAGAAAATTAAGCTTTTTTATTAAAAGTTTTTATTTTTATTATTATTTATAAATTTAAAATAAGCATTTTAAACAATGCATTGTTGCGTGTCTCTCGTTCGTACATGCATTTTGTAATAAGCGATTCCTTTTTTCAATTCATTCATCGTTCTTTTGGGTATACATATTTTTTGTTTGTCGCATACACGACATGGAAATTATCAAACCCAAAGGTATGCACTTTTTGTTTCACCAAATTTGTTATAAGCGAAGAAACATTATTTTGAATTGTTTGCGGCTGTTTTTTTTTACGAATTTGTATTTTCAGTCATTGGTACTCACAATAACGCTGTGAAGTAGTTTTAGCAGCTTTTTTTTTGTTCTTGCTATTTGGTAAATGACAAGCGCCGATGCATATTCGGGAAGCATTAAAATACTTAAGATTTCGAAGACTACTGCAGTTTTTGCGAATAAAAGAAACCACAAAATTAACGCAGGTTCTCTAGCGATTAGCAGTTAAAAAAAGATGAATAAATATGCGCTTTGCACTTGTTTTTTTTTCATATTTCTACTAGGTAAAAAATTGTTCTTAAATATCATTTAGTGAAGTTTATAGTTTAAGAAGAATCATTGATACCAACCACTCGACCTGGGAACATTGCGACGCTGTGACAAATACCCAAATTCGTGCGTTTCCGGAACACCATAGGGAACAATTTTTATCCCGGAAATTTCGGAGTCGGAAAAGATGTGAGCTAAATATTTCAATTGTTTTTTTTTTCTTTTCCGAGATTTACTCAAGTTTGCATTCAACTTCGAATGAATTTTACGTAAGTTTGCGTACTCAAATTTCATTGTAATTATATAGATTTAAATTGAATAAATTCCACATGATCTAGCTTGAAGTTACTCGACTCGAGGGTTAAATCAATTTAGTATTAAGGGGTAAGGCCACTGTAAATTTTTTGAAAAATCGATTTTTTTTATTGGCTTAAAAAATAGTTTAAACCCTCTAGAATAAGAAAAAAAAGGTCCTGTGCGACCCAAACAAACCCAAACAAACCCAAACAAACTATTCGCAAAACTTTAAACGCGTTTTTCTCGAAACATGGTTTTTCAAAATGGCACGCAGCATAACTCGAACAATTTTCATTTTTTTTACTTGAAATTTTAACCAGATGTGAACATTTACATTATCTTGAGAACGTCGATCGGAATTTTCAAGAACTTTATTTATTGATTTTTTATTAACAAAAAACTTGCCGTTTTTTTCGTCAAAAATCAATTTTTTTTTCAAACGCACGCCAAATCCACAAAAATTGATACTTTTTAAAATCCGATCGACATTCTCTAGCTATAGCCCTCTAGATTAATGGTTTTTTTTTGTTCTAGATTCAAAAGTGCACCAGTGGTGCTGCGTGCCGCGGAGCCCTGGAAGCAAAACATGTCCCGGGAAGATAGCTGTGGAACCGCCATTTTGTTTTTTTTTACTGTAAAAAAATTTTATAATAAAGTTTAATGTATGCCCGATAACACCATTAAAAGTTTTTTTTCAAATACCTTCAATTTCGGGAGCAAAAAATTAGTGAAAAAACCTTTTTTTTTGGGCCGTTACAGTGGCCTTACCCCTTAACCTCAAATTGGGTTCAACCTCAAGTTTGAACTTAACTTTCAACTTGAAATTATATACAAATTACACCATACAATACAACTTGAAATTAACATACAATAAAATTTTAGTCTCGTGATAAAAATGGAAAAAGAATACGCAGCACAATAATACTTCTGGACAAATTGAACCTGCAGAAGATCGAATTCCATAAATTCAAGTACCTATCATTTGATCGACTAATTTAACGGATTTTGTTCTATTGAAGGATGGCAGAAAAGAGAGAGAAAAGGAATATATATAGAGAGAGAGAGAGAGAGAGAGCAGGCCTGAAGTACTTTCTGTAAAATCCAATCTTTGTATACATAAAAAAATCCGAGACCGACCTCATTCGTAATTTCGGCCTCCTCCTCGTAGCTCAATGCGACGACGGCCAGCATCAGATTGATGAGGTAAAATGAGCCGAAAAACACGACCACCGTGAAGAACGAGACGCTGATAGGTCCGCACGCCGACAGTACCTGGACACATTTAATGCATTTTGTTTTCTCTACAGACCGAATCATATCGACAATTCGAATTAAAATATACCGGGTGAGCCACTGAAAATGAGATACTCAAAAACTCCTATGAATAATAATTTTTGACAAAAAATCAGAGATAAAATTTAAAGGGTCCATCAAAATTTCGGCTCACTCAATTTTTTTATGATGCACAGACAGTTCGTCAGAATTTATTCTCGAGTTATTAAGGGAGCTTTCCAGTGTGAAATTTTCAAAAAATCGATTTTTTTTGCTTTATCGAATAGTATACACTCTTCCCATCGCTTCTTTGGCATCGCTGATTGACCGTAAGTAAACGATTTACCTCAAATTTCCTCACTTGAAACTTTGAACGCGTTTTTCTCGAAACAGCATTTTTCAAAACGGTGTCCAACTTGGAGGGCAGAGTTTTAAAGCTATCGAGTTGAATTTTTTACACAATATTCTTAACGTCATTGTTTATCGTGCTATGGAAGCTTTTTTTTTTTTACATCTTCCTATTTTTTTGTAAAAAAAAACTGCCAAAAAAATGCTAAAATCGATACTTTTTGTTCAAACCGGCGCCATTTTTGCAAAAAAAAAAAGCCTCCATAGCACGAAAGCCAATTATATACCGATCAATAATCTTTTTGTGTTTTTTGTTTCAGATCAAAATTGTGACCCCCAACGCGGACACCACATCCAAGTGCATTTTCTGCAACAATTGTTTCATCATTTTTATAGATATTAATTAATAAATAAATCGATTTTTAAAAAATTGTTTTGTATTCTTCAATACCCAATTAATATACAAAAAAAAACCAGACCGATTAGATTATTTTTTCTTTAAAAAAAAAATCGCGAAAAACAGCGATTTTTCGGGCTGTCACACTGGAAAGCTCCCTTAATTTCTAGAATCTCATCCTGCACATTCATTCGTGCAGAAAAATCGATATTTATATAAAGAAAATTTGTGGTTACGATAATTTCACAATAACATGTATTCTATGATAATAACTGATCATCAGCAATATTGATATAAAAATAAAAATATTTATCTGGAAATACGTATTTATATCTACGATTATTAGTATTCCTAATTTTGTATTTGTTCCAGACGTGTCAAAGTGACGGGTATCAAATACAAGTTTCGGTGCACGTAGGTTGAGGCACGAAAAGTAATTTAAAAACGTTGCTTACCTTGTTATAGACGTCCTCCCAATAGTCGAGAGTTATTAGCTGAAAGGTGGTGAGCATCGACCACAAAAAGTTGTCGAAGTTCGTGTAGCCGTGGTTAGGATTAGGCCCGACGCACAAACACGTGTAGCTCTCGTTGCAATGCCTGGGGGATTCCCGAGTTATTTACTTTTGGAGAATTATCCAGCTATTTCCGAGTTTTCATGATTTTTCAAACTTCTATAAATTCCATTATTCACAAATATTTGGCGATGAACAGTAAATAAATATGCAAACAAGATTTTTATAGTTCCAAAATTATTGTATGTTTTTTTGTTTGCCGTAAGTAAATTTAATATCATCTTGATGAATTTCTATAATTCATTAGGTGTACTCTTTTTTCGAAAAGACATTTAATTATGTGGCAAGCGTTCTTCGCAAAGATCGTCAATTCGTCGGCATCGAAATTGATTTCGCGGCAAGTCCTCCGCTCGTTGAGCCGTTAAATAAGTTAACCTGTGCAATGAAAGTGCTGCGGGTGCTCGATACGTGTGCACGTATACCCATACATTTCGTATGAGGCCTACGCGAGCTTGGCAACGAAACTTCAAGCCTCGCGACGTGTTGGCCCCTCACTGACGAGCTTGCCAACAAGTTTCGAACAAAGTGGAACAAGCCACCGACTAATAGTTTAAGTCCTTGGGCTCTTGAACCCTTCTGCTACGCACTGTTCGAGAACCAAGATACTCGCGCAGTCTTCGCGTACAGGTTGTCCCAAAAGTTACATTGAATTTTTGGATTTATTTGTCCGAATCATTGTAGCGCGTAACATTCTGAGAAGAAAGGTCCTTAAGCATTTTACACAACGATGTACAGTTGCTGAGATATTCACCTGATAGGCGATGGCCAATTCGGTGCGTCAGCAAGGGGAGGCGGAGCTTTGGTCGAAAGTGGGGAGAGACAAGGACCAGTCAAGTGGCCGCCACCGATGAATTAATATCCAAGCAACGGAGCGTCGGAGACCAAAATGGATAAGGACTTTCCTCCTCAGAATTTTGTGGTTTACCCGATGCCAGAAAGTATCAACGTGATTGTTTGGACACCGTGTATGGGAACGAGGCTTGACGAGGGTATCGTTAAAATATTAGTGTCAGCACTAACCAGACGGTTCGTAAATGCAAATTTCAAGATCCTTGCGAAGCTCTTAAGAGCTATAAGGCATGTGTAAGCACGACACGTTTCCCCAAATAACGTGCAGTCTGTTTGGACCAAGTTACGTTTATCGACAGAATAGCAATATTTAAAATTACAACCCGCCTCTCCTCGATGATTCAAAAATTAACATTCTGTTAACTTGGATGAAAATACGCTTTCACGCGAACTTCGGAACGATTCCAAAACATTTTAGATATGATCAAACTGTACGACTCTCGGGGTGTACTAAAACGCCAGAGGGCGCTCGCGTCAACCCAGGCGTGCGTATATCTTTAGTAACTGGTACTTTCGCGAGATTTTCTGCACATGAAACGGGAGTGCTGCCGTGCCACTGTATATATGTGTGTGTGGGGGGGAGGGAGGGGGAGGGAGAGAGAGAGAGAGAGAGAGAGAGAGAGAGGGAGAGAGAGAGCTCCTCCTATCTATCCATGATATACCGCCGTAGTCGTTGCATTTTCGCGGTCCTCGAATAAAACGAAAGCCAGAGGATTCCGGATTAAAAGATCGAAAAAAAGCGAGGTAGAAAGGAAGTTCGGCGGGAGGGGGTGAGGGGGGGGGGTAGAGATGGCTCTAACCTGGCTCCGGTGACATTCCCGCATATGATGGGCTCCTCGTCCTCGTTGAACGCCCAGTTGGATGAATTCCAAGTCCACCTGTTGGCAATGAAGGAGTATGTTGAGACTCTTCTACATTATCTAGGTTTCTCTGTAACTTGCTGGACCTTTTACTTGATGAGCGAGGGAGGAGAGATTTCCATCCCTCTTTCACTGTCTCCTTCTTTCTCTTCCTCCCTTCTCTCGCTGGTCCTTACGTGTTTTTTCCAGACAAGCGGATGCAACATTCGCTCGGGCACTCGCTCCTAATCTCCACGAGAGCCTTTCTGCGACATCTGACAGCCGGAAAGCCACGAGCTTGCTACGTCTCGATTGCCTAGTTCCATTTGCCATTGACATACAATTTTGCGCTTGCCGCTAGGAATCCTAACAATCCCTCTATACTTCTAATCATTCGGTCCAAGGGCATGCACAAGGTCAACAATAACCTCACAAACTTTCGGGGGTGGTTAAGTTCCTCGGGAGCTTCCTCGTGGGTGGTTATGTTTTGTAGGAAAACCAAGACGTCACGAACCGTCGAATTCACGGACGCAGAGCTTGAAGTTTTCCTTTTGCCCTAAATATTATTCATCTCTGAGAAATCTTCGACGGAAAATTGCAGCTGTCTCTCTCGCAGTCATATGTCTCGAGATAAAGCTTTCGCATTGTCTGAAAAGTCTGAAATAATTGGTGAGAATAGCGTTCAGGGGCTACTTTATGGAAATTTATAACATCAACATAACATCACAAATTTTCGAACCCACTTGTTTCATAGATGGTTAAGTTTTTTGGGAAAACAAAGCATCAGACTGTAAAATTCACTGACGCAGAGCTTGACGATTTTATTTAGCCCTAAGTATTATTCATCTTTGACCTTAATTCAGGGGAAACGAATCTGCTCTCTCCCTCACTCCCCCCCCCCCCTACTATCGATTCTCATAAGATTCTGTCTACGAAAAATACGATTCACAGATAAAGGTTGAAAATACAGCTTAAAACAAGTCGCCCATCGAACACTTTTGTTCGTCTATTATCGCGAAAATCCTTCGAGCATAGCGCAAAAATAAAATTCTTCCCTCAATCCTAGAGCTTTGTCCATAGAAAAGAACATTCGTGGCCTGTTCGAGTTGTGCGATGTTCAACTGTACGGATAACGAATATGGTGTTGTAAGATATTGATAAGGGTCGTCGTGTGTTTGCGCTGGGCTAAAACGTGTTGCGTGCACGTCGACCGACAGATAGGGCATGCCCACTTCTTTCTCTTCCTTCTTTTAAATCCTCCGCCCGGCTTACACGAATATAAGTATAAGATCGATGCGCTGATTTGTGCGATGATGGATATATAGTTACGCCCCGGAAATTCGTATCTAAATGTAAACGAAACATGTTGATCGTAATAGCTTTGTGTTCAATATATATATATATATTGGGTTGGTACAAAAATCTTGCAACACTTTTTTTTTCAATTAAAATATTTTTCCTAATAATGAAGTTCGAGAACATTCGAGAATAGGAAATACAAGAATGGTCTAGAACCTTCCATGCCGCAGGATATATAAGCGAGTCAGATGTTCCGCGGAGTCAGTATGAGCAAAGATGGATCAACGTGCACTTCGAGCAATCGCATATTACGAATTCTTGCAAGGGCATTCTGTAAGAGCTGCAGCCCGTAATATGTGCAGTGCGTTCAAGGCTAATGTAGTTAATTATTCAACGGTCTCCCGATGGTATCAGCGTTTTCATTCTGGCGATACATCTTTTGAAGACAAACTTAGGTCCGGCAGGGAATCGATTGTGGACGATGAAGAACTGCGAGCACTTATAAAGGCAAAGCCTAATATGTCGTCACGAGAATTAGCCAACAAACTCAACTGCAGTCATCCTACTATCCTTCGACATTTACAAGAGATGGGATATAGGAAAGTTGATTCGTCTTGGATACCGCACAATCTCAGCGAATCAAACAAAGCAACACGCATGTCCATCTGTCTTTCACTCCTGCATCGTCCGCAAAGAAAGGCTTTTCTTCAAGAAATAGTCACTGGGGATGAAAGCTGGGTATTGTATGTTAATCACACGCGCAAGCGTCAGTGGCTATCGAAAGGGGAAAAACCAGAACCGAGCCCTAAACAGCCCCGTGAAATGAAGAAAGTTTTACTCTGTTGTTGGTGGGATTCTGAGGGCATGCTCTATTACGAATTTCTGCCAACCAACACCACAATACAGGCAGAGATTTATTCTGCACAACTGCAAAAGGTGGCTAAAATTATGAAACAGAAAAGGCGTAAACGTCTTCACGTTCGGCTTCTCCATGACAATGCTCGACCCCACGTCGCTAAGATGACACAAGAAACTATTTCGCAGCTAGGATAGGAAGTTCTACCACACCCACCGTATTCACCAGACTTAGCACCTACCGACTATCACCTGACACGAGCTTTGATGAACTATTCACGGGATAAAAAATTTGATGATCTGTCAGATCTCAAAAATACATTGGACGACTTTCTTAATTCACGATCAAAAGAATTCTGGCCTGCGGGCGTGCAAAGTCTACCAGAGCGTTGGGCAAGAGTTCTAGATGCGGAGGGAGCCTACATTACTGAATAATCATTTATTGTTAAGATAAAATATTTTTCTTTTTTACTCGTGTTGTGTGTTGCAAGATTTCTGTACCAACCCAATATATATATCGAGCATACTGCTCGTCATACTGGATCCGCCAATTGCAACTTACAAATTCTGATTTCAGATTCGGTTTTCGCGGCCTCAAAAATCATGATTTACCAAATAGCAGTTAAATCGATTTACTAAAAACTTGTTTTTTTTTTTAATGCCCTCGTATGTCGCATAACATAAAAGTGGCACGGCTTTTTTCCGCCCATATGTGGGCCATTAAAAGTCGAGGGGGGGGGGGGGGCAATGTCAATAACAATAGTGGTAAACGGATCGCAAAAATATGTTCATATTGCCCAACGATTTTCACGGCAAAACATTTCGAACCGAGCCATTCGTGAGATATCTTTCGAATGGCAATAGTAAAATTAAATTGCTTCACGGAGTGGGACAGGTACGAATAATTGCGTTAAGGAATGTTCCACATTAGTCTGGTCCTCCGTACACCGTATTTTCGGTGACTGGTGAGAATTCACTCGTTCAGAAAACCGCGCAGCATTGTGCAGGAGCCACGTTACAAAACCGCACCTCGGACTTTCCCCGGGTGCTCAGACGATGAAGGGGAGAAGAGGATTGCGATATTCATAAGACAACCTAACCACCGTAACGGTTAGCCGAGTCAACGGTACCACGGCTCGAGTATACCGAGATGCACTCACATCTTTGTTTACTACGAAAATAAAGTTCAGGGGTATGCACAGCCTTGGAATATCAAAAAATCGATTTTTGGTTTACTTTGTTTTCTCATTGCGTAGAGTTTTAACTTTGATTTGATTCAAAGATTTTGTAAAAATTTAAATCATTGACCGAGTTATGACAATTTCAGTGGAGCAGGTCAGGTAAATTTTTCAAATAACAACTCGGACTAAAGAGTGCATTTCACAGAAAGGAATTTTTAATAATGATGTTTAATTTTTTATCAGCTCCATTATTAATGGAGATATAAGCGACGGAAATTAATCGCATCACTTGTCACTCATCGTTTCGTCCCTTTCACTCATCGTTCCATCTCTCTCATAAAAACGTTCCTTGTTTACATCTCCATTACTAACGGAGCTAACAAAAAAATGAAAGAGACATTTTTGATTGTCAATTAAAAAAGAAACAGCTTTTATTGCAAACTTTTTTCTACTAAATGCAATATTTCGTCATAGGCTACAGTCCTGAGACTAAATTACAATAATTACGTTGTTTATATATATGTTGCGATAAAAAAAAAACGGTGACATATCAAAACTATGTACTGTTTGGGTGCGAAAGATCGACCTTGTCATCCTGATACCTGAGACGAATGAAAATATTGAAAGTCGATCTGTTTTTTTAACTTTAAGGTTATGCATACCCCTTAAGGGGGGATTGTCTTTTTTTTCGCAAAATTTACCGCTTTTTGGGAATTTTTTTGTGAAGAAAGTATACAACGGAAAATTTGTGAAACTTGGCATATAGTTTCATTGATCTGTTTACTACATACAAAAAAATTTTTAAACAATTTCATCAAAAAATCCGCCTCCCACCCCCCTCGACGCGCGATGGTCCTTTTTTGATGGTGTGTACGATTTCTCAAAAACTATTCAACCGATTGCCTTCAAATTTGGACAGAATGCTCAGCTGACATCCTTTTATCGTTTGATGAAGCAAAAAAGCAATACGTTTAATAGTTTTTTATTTATAACATAAAATGGATCAATTTTTTTCGAAAAATCGATACTTCAAGTTCAAAACGTCACCAAATCGTCAATTTTTTTTTCCCTTCATCGAACGATAGCTATATGTGTCTAAAGTAAAATGCTTTTTGGGTTTTTGTTGCAGGATGAACGTGAAGGCTGTAATCGTGCACACCATCAAAAAAGGACCATCGCGCGTCGAGGGGGGTGGGAGGCGGATTTTTTGATGAAATTATTTAAAAAAAATTTTGTATGTAGTAAACAGATCGATAAAACTATATGCCAAGTTTCACAAGTTTTCCGTTGTATACTTTCTTCACA
The DNA here is from genome assembly GCA_964007375.1 of Ophion obscuratus. Classification (NCBI taxonomy): domain Eukaryota; kingdom Metazoa; phylum Arthropoda; class Insecta; order Hymenoptera; family Ichneumonidae; genus Ophion; species Ophion obscuratus. Next base: position 4,101,028 of record OZ023318.1, read on the forward strand.
AAAAAATTCCCAAAAAGCGGTAAATTTTGCGAAAAAAAAGACAATCCCCCCTTAAGCTGGAAACAGGTCGCATTGGTACCGTCAATGTGACGCCAGACTCACGTGCCCTTGGCTTTATTTCTTTATTCCTCCGAGTGTACAGTCATGCCCGAAAAATTATTTTCATCTGCATAATGCCGAGGTTTTCGGTTCTCCCGTGCGGTACAGTGTGACCCTCTTTTGTGCAGTACACCCACACTCCCGACAATTATACCCGCTGACTGCGCAGCGGAGCGGGGCAACGGGGAATGGGGCGCGTAGGGAGTAAAAATTAATGGCGCGCGCACGAGACTTCAGCTGCGGACAATCCGCCGCTAAAATTAACAGGCTCCTTAAATTATCTTGACGGCCGCGTATTTCACCGGCACGATAATTCGTAACTCCCTTAGTCTCCATAAAATGTCGTACCTTGTTCGATGAGGGATAAAATGAAAGAAAGGCCGTCGCAGTTGCCACGTGCAGCGTACGCCATTGTTCCTAAGGGGTCTTCACACTTTGGACGCTAAACAAAGGCTATTTTTAGGAATTGTTTCATAGTTTTATATTATAGATACTGATATAATAGTTGTTACACTTAATAAATACACTTTCGAAGTATACTTTAAAAAAAGTTTATTTGTTTAAGGGGTAAGGCCACTGTAAATTTTTTGAAAAATCGATTTTTTTTTATTGGCTTAAAAAATAGTTTAAACCCTCTAGTTTAAAAATAGTTTAAATCCTTTTAACTTCTTTTTTAAATTTTTTCCAATAAAAAACTATTCGCAAAACTTTAAACGCGTTTTTCTCGAAACATGGTTTTTCAAAATGGCACGCAGCATAACTCGAACAATTTTCATTTTTTTTACTTGAAATTTTAACCATATGTGAACATTTACATTATCTTGAGAATGTCGATCGGAATTTTCAAGAACTTTATTTATTGATTTTTTATTAACAAAAAACTTGCCGTTTTTTTCGTCAAAAATCAATTTTTTTTTCAAACGCACGCCAAATCCACAAAAATTGATACTTTTTAAAATCCGATCGATATTCTCTAGCTATAGCCCTCTAGATTAATGGTTTTTTTTTGTTCTAGATTCAAAAGTGCACCAGTGGTGCTGCGTGCCGCGGAGCCCTGGAAGCAAAACATGTCCCGGGAAGATAGCTGTGGAACCGCCATTTTGTTTTTTTTTTTACTGTAAAAAAATTTTATAATAAAGTTTAATGTATGCCCGATAACACCATTAAAAGTTTTTTTTCAAATACCTTCAATTTCGGGAGTAAAAAATTAGTGAAAATACCTTTTTTTTTGGGCCGTTACAGTGGCCTTACCCCTTAAATCACCATTTGTAGACGAAAATGGTAGTTAAAAAAATGTCCTAGAAAAATTGTAGGTCTGCGCTGTTGATGAAATCTCGGAGATGGATAATCCGAAACAAAAAAGTCAAACGGTTTTAGATTTAGTATGTTTTGTGAAAAAAACAAAAAAACGAGCTTTTTCCCCGTTTTTGGCAAAAAAATAGTAAATATCAAAATTTCAAACATTCTTGATATGAGCTATAATTGTAAAGAATATGCGGTCAAAATTTCATAAGGATCGGTTTAGTAGTTTCGAAGCTTTTATCAACACGCCGTCGAAAAACGTTGTTTCGAGAAAAACGCGTTTAAAGTTTGTTTGGGTTACATAAATTCATTTTTTTTTTAAATTTATTTGGGAAGTTTATTTATTAGGTGTAACAACTTTTATATCAATATCTATAACGTAATCTAAACGTAAGTCGCTCTACTATATCTATTAGGGTGGTACACATTTGGGCTCTTTTTTTCTTTTTCTCATCATCCAATTAACTTCTTTGAGGAAATAAACATGTCGCGAAATCTGCAAGCGATCAAAGTGGACGAAAAAAAAACCGATTTTTTAAATAAAAATTTGAATTTTCGGGTGGCTTGAGCGACATCTAAATATTTTTTTACCGCTCGCAGGTTCGGCGACCATTTTTATTCTTCAAAGAAGACAATTGGATGGTGAGAAAAAGAAAAAAACAGAGTTCGAATTTGTGCCACACTAATATATATATATATATATATATATATTTTAGTGTGGCCCTTGATATGGGTAAAAGAAAAGTTGATCGCGCCGCCCTCCAAAACGGTTCCAAATAATAAAGAAAAAATCTACGTGAAGCCCCAGCCATGTCCGTTAAGAGGAAGGCGTGCCTGTAAGCATGAACTTAAATTTAAATATCAATTTTTCTTCATGATTGGAGAAATTTCGATCTTTTAAATCTAGTTTATTTGTCAATTTTTCAACACGATATTTCTGTGGTTTAAATAAATAAATTCGTACTGAACGAAACAGTATCGATATCTTATGTGTACATTTTTTAAATATTATGTTTTTTCCGACCAACTGGATGACTTGTGCGAATAAATAATTTCTTTGTTTTCAATAAAACGAACAAGCTCGCCAAGTTTAAAATCCTCCTAAGTTTAAAATGTCCCTATGCATTTTTGCGAAAGTAATTTTCAAATACATTTTTTATCCACAGCACTGGAAGTCTGATCTCCGTGAAATATTATTATGTTTGTATCTCAGCACGCAAGGAATATTTCTAACAAAATTAAAAAAAAAAAACAATTCTGGCCAATCCGGAAGTTCGATGCGAATGGTTTATCGTGAATTTATATGCTTCGTACTTAATAGATTTTTCTGGCAAGATGCAAGTGTAAAGTTTGATTTTGATGTCATTAAAAACGTTCGACAGCAGCTAAATCGAACTATTGTTCCAAAATAATTGGATGGTAAAACTGAACGCTCATCAAATCTAGTATGGAGGATCTTATTATTTGATCTGTATATTGAATACCAATATACAATGGCTTCGGAAAATTAAAAAAAAATTGACAAATAAACTAGATTTAAAAAATCGAAATTTCTCCAATCATGAAGAAAAATTGATATTTAAATTTACGTTCATGCTTACAGGCACGCCTTCCTCTTAACGGACATAGACACAGGCTTCGCGTAGATTTTTTTATTATTATTTGGAACCGTTTTGGAGGGCGGCGCGATCAATTTTTTTTACCCATATCAAGGGCCACCCTATTATATATATATACACACACACACATATATATATATATATATATATATATATATATATATATATATAGGGCTCTATTGTAATCTACCATAAATCTCTGCCTGTATTGTGGTGTTGGTTTGCAGGAATTCGTAATAGAGCATGCCCTCAGAATCCCACCAACAACAGAGTAAAACTTTCTTCATTTCACGGGGCTGCTTAGGGGTCGGTTCTGGTTTTTCCCCTTTCGATAGCCACTGACGCTTGCGTGTGTGATTAACATACAGCACCCAGCTTTCATCCCCAGTGACTATTTCTTGAAGAAAATCCTTTCTTTGCGGACGATGCAGGAGTGAAAGACAGATGGACATGCGTGTTGCTTTGTTTGATTCGCTGCGATTGTGCGGTATCCAAGACGAATAAACTTTCCTATATCCCATCTCTTGTAAATGTCGAAGGATAGTAGGATGACTGCAGTTGAGTTTGTTGGCTAATTCTCGTGACGACATATTAGGCTTTGCCTTTATAAGTGCTCGCGGTTCTTCATCGTCCACAATCGATTCCCTGCCGGACCTAGGTTTGTCTTCAAAAGATGTATCGCCAGAATGAAAACGCTGATACCATCGGGAGACCGTTGAATAATTAACTACATTAGCCTTGAACGCACTGCACATATTACGAGCTGCAGCTCTTACAGAATGCTCTTGCAAGAATTCGTAATATGCGATTGCTCGAAGTGCACGTTGATTCATCTTTGCTCATACTGACTCCGCGGAACATCTGACTCGCTTATATATCCTGCGGCATGGAAGGTTCTAGACCATTCTTGTATTTCCTATTCTCGAATGTTCTCGAACTTCATTATTAGGAAAAATATTTTAATTGAAAAAAAGTGTTGCAAGATTTTTGTACCAACCCAATATATATATATATATATATATATATATATATATATATATATATATATATATATATATATATATATATATATTAGGGTGTGCGGAAAAAAATCGATACTTTTTTTTTCGGTTGCATCCACCAAAAAAAGGTGAATTAAGGTAAAAAATGAAGAATCCTTGAAGGAGAGCTCACAAAAAAATTATTTCGAATGGCGCATTGCATTTGAATATTTTCCATAAGAATAACCCAGGAAAATATTGGGATTTCTGAATGTGGTAGTGCAACTCGTCAGGAAAAAATCACACAAAGATGTCATTAACATATTCTCATGGAGAAACGAGTTTCCAACAAAAAAGTTTTTACGAAAAATTAGCTCAGAACAACCGTTCAAGTGGAATCGCTGTCTGAAATTGAATTAATAGAAAGAAAAAAAATAATTCGAAATACTGTAAAAATCGAATTTTTGGCTTTACGAAAAAACTTTTTGGGGTTTTTTTGTAGAGACTGTTCTGCTCTAAAATGCAATTTGCATGGAATCGTTCTCAAAATATTTCTCAGATACAAAAAAGAATGAAGTACAACAAAAAATATAAAAGAAACGACGTCCATCATTGATCGTGTTTCGAAATGTTTTATTCAATTAATTTGGTTTAATAAGATAAAATAATTTGTTTTTACATTATAATGCTTGATAATCATCGTTCCTTTTCTTAAGAGTCTGTTTGTTGCAATTAGGGTATTTCTGTCGATGATTTTGCACTACGCCCAATAAATATTGTAGCTGCTCTTCGTTTTTTGTTAATGAACCGTTATATGCTTCTATCAAAGTGACACGACGTTCGGCTACGTTATTAACGACTTTTGGGTTAAAAAAACCTAAGCAACTTAAACAAATGGCATTTTCCGGCCATAATTCAATATTTACTCTCAAAAAATCATGAGGTAAATTGAATTGCTGGAAAAGAAATAAGGATTCTTGAGTGACGAAATCGCTTATGTCTTTTTTCAGCACCATTTCCCAATCACTTTTTTTAACAATTACTCACTCGGAAGGATTTTTGGATTTTTCTCGAGATTGCAGAGCTTGTACCATTTTTGCCTTCACACTTATCGGCACAGCATTGTCAAAAAACGACAAAGCAACAATTTTCTCGTTAAAGTACCACAAGTGACTAGCTAATTTTTTCGAGGCAGCCTCCCCTACTACAGGATTCACTTTGCAATAACGAATGAAATTTTCGAGGCCAAAATGAGGGGAAAATGTAGCGGTTTCCCGTTCGTGGCCTTAGTGTGAAGCTTGTGATTTTGCACTACGAGTGCAAAATCACTCGCAGCATGTGCCATGGCGCGCACGTCGCTTAAATAAAAAAAATTAATTTCAGACAGCGATACCACTTGAACGGTTGTTCTAAGCTAATTGTTCGTAGGAACTTTTTTTGTAGGGAATTCAATTCTCTATCAGAATATCTTAATGACATTTTTGTGAGATTTTTTTCTGTAGAGTTTTACTACGACGTTCAGAAGTGCCAATATTTTCCTGTGTTATTCTTATGGAAAATATTCAAATGCAATGCGCCATTCGAAATAATTTTTTTGTGAGCTCTCCTTCGAGGATTCTTCATTTTTTACCTTAATTCACCTTTTTTTGGTGGATGCAACCGAAAAAAAAAGTATCGATTTTTTTCCGCACACCCTAATATATATATATATATATATATATATATATATATATATATATATATTAGGGTGGCCCTTGATGTGGGTCAAAAAAAAAATTGATCGCGCCGCCCTCCAAAACGGTTCCAAATAATAATTTTCAAAAACCTACGCGAAGCCCCAGCTATGTCCGTTAAGAGGAAGGCGTGCCTGTAAGCATGAACTTAAATCTAAATATCAATTTTTCTTCATGATTGGAGAAATTTCGATTTTTTAAATCTAGTCTATTTGTCAATTTTTCAACACGATATTTCTGCAGTTTAAATAAAAAATTCGTACTGAACGAAATAGTATTCTTTACGAAAACGAAATAGATATCTTATGTGTACATTTTACATTGTGTACATTGTGTACATGTGTACATTTTACAATGTGTACATTGTACATTCTTTACGAAAACGAAATAGATATCTTATGTGTACATTTTTTAAATATATGTTTTTCCGACAAATTGGATGGCTTGTGCGAATAAATAATTTCTTTGTTTTCAATAAAACAACCAAGCTCGTCAAGTTTAAAATGTCCCTATGCATTTTTGCGAAAGTAATTTTCAAATACATTTTTCATCCACAGCACTGGAAGTCTGATCTCACAAGGAACATCCCTCAGGTGTCCGCCTCCGATTTTGTTGAATCTCATATATGTGATAGAGCATCGAAAACTTTGAGACACGTATTTTTTTTTATCGGCGGAAAAACGGATTTAAGTGGGGAAACCGCCCCTCAAAGAAAGGCGTGTCGAGGGGAGATTTTGCAGTTTCACCCAGAAGCAATCCACCGATCTGAATGAAACAAAAACGAAAATTCTTCTTATAAAAAGCGATGAAAAATCCACTATGAAGATATTAAGAAAAAATTAAATTAGGGGGTAAACCACCCCTCAATTTGCCTTTTTTCACCCCACACTTAAGAGGGTTGTATGCAAATTAATAAAACAGGTATCATTTTGAAGGGCAATTAAAATTAAAGTTGACGGGTTTTTGCGTTTTGGCGGCATAGCAAATTTAAGGGGGTAAACGACCCCTAACATAAATTTATTTATCATGGTCGTTTTTTCTGTATTTAAAGTATATCGGCTGATTTTAAATATTTCTATAAGCTACAATTTAATGTTTTACCATATGTCAAAATTATTACATTCGTCTTAAGGGGTAACTACCCCTCTGACGAGAAACATCATTGAAGTTACCGCTTTCGATTTCGTTGAAACTCATATATGTGGTAAAGCATTGCAAACTATTAAACATGTTTTTTTTTGTATCGGCAGAAAAAAGGTGTTAGGGGATGAAACCACCCCTCAAAGTTTCTTCCACAAGCAGTCCACCGATCTGAATGAAACAAAATCGAAAATTCCTCTAATATTAAGTGATGAAAAATCCACTACAAGAGTGTTGATTAGAAATATAATTAAGGGGTAAACCACCCCTCCATTTGTCGATTTTCACCCCACGCTTAAAAGGGTTGTATGAAAATTAATAAAACATGTATCATTTTGAAGGGGAATCAAAATTCAAGTTGACCCGTTTTTGCGTTTCAGCGGGACAGCAAATTTAAGGGGGTAAACCACCCCTAATATAAATTTGTTCATCACCGTCGTGTTTTCTGTGTTTAACATGTATCCGCGGATTCAAAATATTCTCCCGCGTTTTTAAATTATTACGTTTTTAAATTTTTACATTTTCAGGGTAAACTACCCCCTCTAATTGCCTTTCGTTTGAAGTTTCGCGCAAGGTTTCACGCATTTCGTTAAAACTGTTTTCATTCCATCGGTAATATCAATTTTATGTTTGTGTGTGCAGGCATATTCGTTTTGAGCTTTAGGAGCGGTATTTTGGGAGCGGGGACGTGGGGCTACCCCTTACTCATAAGACTGATATTTTCGTGTCGAAACGCTTCCGATTTTGATATGCACGTCCATTAAGCATCTCCATAGGAATAAACATACACTTCTACTATATCATTAATTATAATAATTTCCAGAATAAGTTATAAGGCTCACTTCGTATATTTCGGAACGATGATGCGCCTGGATCAAGCGACAATTTAGCCAGCGACGTAGTTTTGTGGAGGCATGTATATTTTTATTATTTTACCGTTTATTTAATTAAACATATTAATGAAACTGAGGGTTTTATAGTAGGTTAACGAACATGTTTTTAATATATTTTGACATATTTTATTTGGTAATCATATCAGCTGATTTAATTAATAGTACTTGTGAAAAGTATTGCAGTCATATGCCGTCAAATCATTTTCTTGTGATATATACTTTTTTTTTCTAATCTATCAACTATCAACCATCAACAATCATGGCTCATAATTCCTGCAATAATGATAATCGTCAAAAAAATACTTTAAACACAACGATTTTTTGCACCCTGCACATCTGATAATGGCCAAATTATTGCAACCGGGTATTTCACAATGTGTGTTCGATTCACCAAAAGCAAAGGTAACAGGATTTTCAAAATCTTCTGATTTTTTAAATGAATGGGAATGAACAAATTTATGTTAGGGGTGGTTTACCCCCTTAAATTTGCTGTCCCGCTGAAACACAACAACGCGTCAACTTGAATTCTGATTCCCCTTCAGAATGATACCTGTTTTATTCATTTTCATACAACCCTTTTAAGCGTGGGGTGAAAATCGACAAATGGAGGGGTGGTTTACCCCTTAATTATATTTCTAATCAACACTCTTGTAGTGGATTTTTCATCGCTTAATATTAGAAGAATTTTCGATTTTGTTTCATTCAGATCGGTGGACTGCTTGTGGGAGAAACTTTGAGGGGTGGTTTTATCCCCTAACACCTTTTTTCTGCCGATACAAAAAAAAACATGTTTAATAGTTTGCAATGCTTTACCACATATATGAGTTTCAACGAAATCGAAAGCGGAAACTTCAATGATGTTTCTCGTCAGAGGGGTAGTTACCCCTTAAGACGAATGTAATAATTTTGACATATGGTAAAACATTAAATTGTAGCTTATAGAAATATTTAAAATCAGCGGATATACTTTAAACACAGAAAAAACGACCGTGATAAATAAATTTACGTTAGGGGTGGTTTACCCCCTTAAATTTGCTATGCCGCCAAAACGCAAAAACCCGTCAACTTTAATTTTAATTGCCCTTCAAAATGATACCTGTTTTATTAATTTGCATACAACCCTCTTAAGTGTGGGGGAAAAAAAGGCAAATTGAGGGGTGGTTTACCCCCTAATTTAATTTTTTCTTAATATTTTCATAGTAAATTTTTCATCGCTTTTCATTAGAAGAATTTTCGGTTTTGTTTCATTCAGATCGGTGGATTGCTTCTGGGTGAAACTGCAAAATCGCCCCTCGACACGCCTTTCTTTGAGGGGCGGTTTCCCCCCTTAAATCCGTTTTTCCGCCGATAAAAAAAAATACGTGTCTCAAAGTTTTCGATGCTCTATCACATATACGAGTTTCAACAAAATCGGAGGCGGACACCTGAGGGATGTTCCTTGTCAGTGAAATATTAATATGTTTGTATCTCAGCACGCAAGGAATATTTCCAACAAAATTAAAAAAAAAAAAACAATTCTGGCCAATCCGGAAGTTCGATGTGAATGGTTTATCGTGTATTTATATCCTTCGTACTTAATAGATTTTTCTGACATGATGAAAATTTTATGTTTGATTTTGATGTGATAAAAGCGTTCGACAGCAGCTAAATCGAACTATTGTTCCAAAATAATAGGATGGTAAAACTGAACGCTCATCAAATCTGGTATGGAGGACCTTATTGTTTGATCTGTATATTGAATACCAATATACAATAGCTTCGGAAAGTGAAAAAAAATTGACAAATAAACGAAATTTATAAAAATCGAAATTTCTCCAATCATGAAGAAAAATTGATATTTAAATTTAAGGTCATGCTTACAGGCACGCCTTCCTCTTAACGGACAGTGCTCGGGCTTTGCGTGTATTTTTTTTTATTATTTGGAACCGTTTTGGAGGGCGGTGCGATCAATTTGTTTTTTACCCATATCAAGGGTCACCCTAATATATATATATATATATATATATATATATATATATATATATATATATATATATATATATATATATATTATACATACACATAAACATTTTAGCTGTATGCGAAAACAAAGTACTACGAATACATTTTAATAATATATTCCCAGAATTAGTAGATTATTATATATATTTTTTATATTGTTGTTATATATTCCGTCACATTCACTGATCGTTGAGAAGTATAATTTGATACCGGAATATATCGATAGTTCGGAGATATCAATTTACAGATCAATAGTTCGGTAGAATATATAGGCGTGTTGGTAGAATAAGTAAGAACACGGGTAGAACACAGAGTATATCGGTTTCCTAGTAAAAAAAAAACAGAAGGACCTTGTGTAGAATCGGTATATTCGGGCGGTATATAGGCAGAATCAATGTCGAATAAAGTAGAATAGATAGAATGGACAGGTATTCCAGTAGAATTGTTAGTTATTCGAGTAGAATCAATTAAAGCATATGCAGAATAGGTAGAATCGATGAATGCATGGTTAGAATAGATAGAGGTATCGATAGATCCAATATGTCAATAGACCGAAGTCACAAATGGATCGAACATCAGATCGGTAGGATAAAATCTACACATCACCAAAGTCATTCGTCACAATTTGCCGAGAGTAAAAGAATGTGGTCCCCACGAATTGTTTACGAGTTGTGAATTGTCCAAAACTCAGCACTGCGAATGAAGATTGCGACCGAGGAAAGGTTAAGTCACGAGGTGTTTGAGAAAGCTGCCGCAAGGGGCGTTAAAGTGACGATTAACGGCCGTGAACAAAGGGCACCGCAGTGAAAAGTATAACGACGTGCAAACTCGAGGTGCACGAGACAGACGTGGGTACTTTCAATAGGGGGAAAAAAACAACCATTCCAACTCGCCTCGACCCACGGTCGTCTAACACAACCGGGTATTGTTGTCACGAGCTTCCAAGTACAACATGTTCGTTTCCCCGAATGATTTTTTCCGCCGTTTTGTCGGTGACCGTTCCTTAATGTTCCTAGAATTTTCAATTGAGGAGGAAGACGGCTGGGCCAATACCGGGTCAACAAGCAGATCAGGCGAGAAACTGGGGTAATGGTACGAGTGCTAGGGCAGGAGGGAGAGAACTCTTTTATCGAGCTTTCGTGCAACCGGTGTTCTCTGGTGCCAGGTAGGGGTCGAGAGGGGCATCGAAGCCCTCGTAAAGTTCTTGTTCTTGTGGCAATCTCGAGAGGTTAAATTCACGACCTCCTCATTCCGCACCTCTGAATTCGCTCCGCCTTGATCGTATTGTAAGTCGCCTTCAATTGTGCATCGCTGAATTGCGAACGTTTTTAACAATGCAATTTCGGGTCAATCGGCAAAAAACAAAGAGCCTCAAGTGTGCTCTCGTCAAAGCATTCGGGAATAATGGGCTTTGGGCTTGCGTGGATTTAGATTGAAAAAGGAAAATGAGGTACATCGATATTTAAGAATTCAAGATCCGTTACGGTGACCCGACCCGATTGCGTTGGGAATGAAAATAGGATTCACCGATCCATTGCTAAGTTTTAAAGACCCGCGTAAACGACCCAAGAACTTGGTTCAAGCTCCAGCAGTCAATTAGAAGCTACTGGATGTACGGTAACATTTCCTGGGGTTTCCACCACATCTCGTAACTTCTATTTCGAAGCGGGGTTGATTATAGTTGGAAGCTAGATCCATCAATTTCTAGTTAAGAGCTAGATCTAGTAACATCTAGTTAGAAACTAGATCTATTTACTTCTACTTAGGAAACACTTCAGTAAATTCTCGATAGAGACTACATCTATTAACTTATAGTTACGGAATAAATCATCGATTCCTGATGCAGAACTATATCTAGTAATTGTTAGTTATAAACTAGATCTATTAACTCCTAGCTAGCAAATAAATCCAGTAACTTCTGTTTATGCACTAGATCTTGTAGCTTGCAGTTAGAAACTAGATCCATTGCTTTCTAGTTCGGAACTTGATCGAGTAATGTCTAGTTATGGACTAAAACTAGTAACTTCTACCTTTGTACTGGATCTAGTCACTTTTGGTGAGGAAATAGATCAAGCAACTTCTAGTTGGGCACTAGATTTAGTAACTTTCAGTTATTGACTCGATCTAGTAACTTGTAGTGACGAATTTCGTGTAGTAATTTCTAGTTATGAACTGGGTTTTGTAACTTCTAGTTATAGACTGAATGTAGTGAATTTTAGTTAGGAGATAGATCTTGGAACAAGTTTAGGATCGTGGAATGAGAAAACGCGTACTTACTCCCTCCAATCGACCTGCGTGACGTTTGGCTCCTGATGTCGAACGCACTTGTTCCTTAACTCGCCCATGTATACTTGAAGCGCGAACAAAGCGAACACCATGAGGCAGAATATCGTGAGTGTCATGACCTCGGCGAGTTGCTTGAAGCTGTGCAGCAACGCGTTTATGATGGTCTTCAAACCTGTGAAAAAGAGATGAGGATAAGTTGCAGATACGATTCGTGCCATTTCGGCATTGGTTCCAGTTTGGAATATCATTGATCAAGCGCGATACGTCTTCGATCTAGGCTGTAATATCAATGTATATAGAAGGCAAAGTCCTCACTGACTGACTCATAATCACCCAGCCTAAACCGCTAAATATAGGAACGTGAAATTTGGAGGGCATATTTATTTTATTATACACCATTTGAGAAGAGATTTTTTGGAATTCAACCCTTGAGGGAAAAAAATGTGTTTTGTATTTCTCTCATAAAAATGAGTTTGTGGAGAATAAAAAATTGGGTCAAATTGGCTTGAAATTTTGTATAATTGCTTCAAGACACAATTAATTAAATATCAGCGTTTTTGGAAATTCAATCCTTAAGGGGAAAAGGGGGTAGCACAAATTGTATGACGAAATAAATGTCTGGTCAGATTTACTTGAAACTTAGTATTAATGCTCTTCAACGCAATTCTACGTGTTCCTCGATGAAACTTCTCAGGGGCACATTTCATTAAAGAGCATTCGACATAAGTTTACACGAGCGAAGCCACGGGCGAAAAGCCAATTATTTATAAAGCGCGATTCGTCTTCAACATGATTGAAATATCATTGAACGAATCGTGTATGACGTCTTTGATCTAGGCTGCAATATCCTCGATCAAGTTGTGCAGGGTATTGATTTAGCTTGGAATAATACAGCAACAGTGCGCTAAGCTGCGATATCGTTCATCAAATACAATACGACAATGGTCCCGATTACAACGTCATCAATCAACTTCCAAACGACATTGGTCACACCTGGGATATAATTAGCCTGGGCTAGCCAAGCAGTGCCGGATTTATACTTTTCTTAAGTATAGGCCACTTGACTTTGTGCCGCCCTTCCTATCTGAATCACTTGCATTTACCTAGGCTTTTTTAGGTGCCTCTAAAATCTGCCGCCCCTAGGCAGCTGCCTATACGGTCTATTGGCAAATAGTCCAGTAAGAGAGACGAAAACTCAGCACTTTGTAGCGTAGAATATGAAGTTTTGACTGAAGGTAGATGGTCGCATACTGAAAGTAAACCCAATAAAACGTTGCCCCTCGACTCGCCCCAACCCTAAGAAATATCGGTTAAAAACTCAAAAATCGCCATATCTCGATAATTAATATCCCGATGAAAAAAGGTTTCAAACAAAAGTTGTTTGGAATAATAAAATTCGTATAAAGTTATCTGACGTCCAACCTTCTATCTTTAAAAATAGCGGCACAAAAACGATTCGAAAATTCGGGGTTGATGCGTGCGCGAGCAGAGTAGACATTCGCTGCCTCCTCGTCTGGGTCGGTGGTGCTCTCGTGTTTTTGTGCCGCTATTTTCAAAGATAGGGCATTGGACGTCAGATAACTTTATACGTATTTTATTATTTCAAACAACATTTGTTTGAAATATTTTTTGATCGGGCTACTGATTATCGAGATACGGCGATTTTTAAGTTTCTAACCTCTATTTCTTAAGGTTGGGGCGTGTTGAGGGGCAAGAATTCACTGGGGTTACTTTTAGTATGCAACCATTTACCTTCAGTCACAAATTCACATTCTACGCTAAAAAGTGCTGCTTCTTCGCCTCTTTTAGGGAGTACAACTTTGCAGTGACCGTTTTTTTCAAAAGTTTAAGGCTTTATTATAAAAAAGTGGCTACATATTTTTTAATCAAAGTACTGCCCGTCGCTAGCTACGACCTCGGCCCATCTTTCAGGTAGCATTCGAATCCCGCGTCGATAAAAGTCTTGGTCCTTGGAGGCAATCCAGGAATCGACCCAATTTTTGACTTCTTCGTAAGTACCGAAGTGCTGGTCAGCCAAATCGTGTGCCATTCACCGGAACAAGTGATAGTCGGAAGGGGCAATGTCTGGAGAGTGCGGCGGGTGGGATAAAACCTCCCATTTCAGCGTTTCCAAGTAATTTTTCACGACATTTGCAACATGGGGTCGGGCATTGTCATGCTGCAGTATCACCTTGTCATGTCTTTCGTTGAATTGTGGCCGTTTCTCTTTGAGTGCCTTACTCAAGCGCATCAACTGACGTCGGTAGAGTTCCCCTGTGATGGTTTCGGATGGTTTGAGCAGCTCATAGTACACAACGCCCAGCTGGTCCCACCAGATACACAGCATCACTTTGGATCCGTGAATATTCGGTTTGGGCGTCGATGACGGAATATGACCAGGCAGTCCCCATGATTTTCGGCGTTTAGGATTATCGTATTAAACCCACTTTTCATCTCCAGTCACAATCCGGTGCAAAAATCCCTTCCTTTGTTGTCTTTGGAGCAGTTCCCGCAAATGCTGAGAATTCGGCTCGTAGGTTGCCATGTTTGAGTGCCAATAACTTTATAATGCATACACGTATCCGATAGCTTTTTTAAATTGTTTACATTGGCAGAGCCTCTAGTTTAAAATGCCAATTTTTTATTGAGCTAGGGCCACTACTTCGGCCGCAGTGGCTCTCTAAGTAAAACGGTCACTGCAAAGTTGTACTCATAATACTAGACTAAAATCCAGGACTGTAGCCAAGCCTAACGCGTGTATATTCGCACGAATAGTCCTGCGATAAAGACCAACCACAAAATTCTGGAACGTGGATCAAAAGTGAGCAAGTCTTGGCATTGATTCAGATAAGATTCTGGCACGATCGCTTCGCTTTCAGGCACCCCTATCGATTCCACCAGATCCCTAGTAATTAAGATTAATGCGCCCAGTGGGCCTAGAATTCGAATGAAGTCTTCAGCGAAATTCCATCACGCGTACCGCTCGTTTTAATTGATCAGTTGATCAGCCACGATCGAAGTCACGAGTGGCCATAAATTTGCGTACTTGTGTCAGTCTTACGGGCGTACAAAGGAGGGATAAGAAAAATGGTGGGATATGCGGACGCTATTGACCTACTAGCGAGGGTGGGACGAAAGGGGAACCCGTGGCAAAGACGAACGGCAGGCACTCGAAAGCAGTCGTTAGAGGGGTATTCATTGAGCGGAACGTTTAAGAGCGAGGGCGGGGATGTCGAGTGGATTCTTATACCGCGTGCCCCATTGTCAGATGCCCGAATGTCCCGCGAGCAAGCAAAATTGCTGCATCCCCTATTCTCTCACATCCGCGCGTAAATGATTTTCTTCAAGTTCGCCGCTGAATGACAATACGACTGCTTCAGAAATAATTCATCCGGGGCCATATATTGCGATCGAAAAATAAAGCGACTGTGAGAAAGGGACATGGAGAGCGAGCGAGAAAGCGATAGAAAGAGGACGTCTATTGTGCCTAAAACAGCCACAAAGTTAATACACACTGGAGTGCAGTACTCTTAAGACCTCGGGTCTTAGGAGTCCTTGGGAGTCCTTACGAGTCCTTAGGTCCGACGACCTTCCACAAGGTCCTCGGACCTCCCTCCGGAATTGATCATAGTGGAAAAAACTGCAATAACAATGATATCCAGAAATCGCAATGTAAAATTATCGAACCGACAACAATGCATGCGCGATCCCCAGCGCAGCGTTGGCCACGGTCAATACTCGGATGGGTGACCACTTATTACTGGTTAACGCGGTGGAAAGGTGAGGTCGGGGGATACCGAGTTTCTCATGGTATAATGAAAGTCGGTAAAATATAGTGGCGTGAATGGACACAGGATGTTTCTCAGTTTGTCTGTACCCTCGTGTATACCTGCATAGAAATGTTGGTAGGGCTCGATTCAGGGCGCGTTCAGGTTAGCCGACTGCCTTGGTAGGGCACTTATAAGGCACCTTGAAAGCGCCTAGGAAAAGTAACGTTGTTTCACATATGGGCCTGATTTGGTTGCCTGATGGGGCCTTATCAGGATTCATAGTCAAACCGCTGCGCGGTCGGGTTTCCTGCACTGCCAAAAAAAATACTTAATTCAAATAGGACATTTTTTAATCAAATCAGTTTTTTTTCCTTTTTTCACGGCCTACTACGATCTTATTTGTTTCAGCTATTCTTTTTGAATAAATAAAGATTCGATTCGGATAAATCTTTATTTGCTTACAATATACACTGTAAATCCTAGTATACTATATGCATAAAATATTTCAAAAATCCATCATGAAATAAAACACTTAGATTAGAGTTCTACTACAACAATTTTGTATCATAATTCGTTGTTCCCTGGCCTTCTGAAATTATTTTTTTGCTGAGAATATATTTCACCTATATGGAATCGAACCTAGTACCTACCTATAGCTGCGCACGCTGCCCCTATGCTACCGAGTGCTTGTAACATTTTGGTTGCAGATATGCCATAAATGACCAAATGAATTCCTATAATTATTTGTTGTATCACATAAAGTATATCAATTAGTTAATATTATTGTCATAATTAGTGTTTTATTGAATAACATGTTATAGAATTTTCAAACATAACCTCATATATATTTGAGGTTATGTTTCATATATATATATATATATATACAGGGTGTCCCAGAACTCAACGTCAAGCCGAAACGGGGTGACAGGATTGATTGTAACCATCATAAGAAAAATCCGAAATAAAATCGATCCCATGCAGTTTGAAAATTATGGGCATTTAAGAAAAACCTAGAAATTTGGTCAAACTGTAACCATTTTTCGGTTATTGTGAAACAAACCCAAACAAACCCAAGTTTCCTAGAATTAAGGCTATTTGTTAAACTATGAATTTAACATTTTCAAAATTTGTCTACTTTGAAAGGCCCTGCTTTTTTTTCGGCTTTATTTTTTTTCTGATTTTTCTCATGATGGTTACAATCAATCCTGTCACCCCGTTTTGGCTTGACGTTGAGTTCTGGGACACCCTGTATACATATATATATATATATATATATATATATATATATATATGTGTGTGTGTATGTATAATTTCTCTCACTCCGCCTTACAAAGCTAACGAAATATTCTAACGCGCATCCGAGTTGCATGGCGTTTTTTGTCGTGACAGTCCACAACACCTTTTTTTCGAATAGAATTCAGAAATACATCGAAACTCCGAAGTTCCACGTTTCTACGTGGAAAATAAGAGGTTATGTGCATCCATCGACTGCTGAGGCAGTTATAGGGCAATCCTATTTATGGCCTTATCAGGAAAGCTTTAGTAGGGTTTCACCTGGGAAAGCCTGCATAGGGCCTTATCGGGGATGCCTCAGTAGGGCCTTATCAGGGAACGCCTTAGTAAGGCCTTATTATGGAAAGCCTTAGTAGGGCTTATCAGGGCAAGCCATTTTAGTATTGCCTGATTTCGAACCTAAATAATTCCAGCATGATGGGGGCCGGGTCAGGATGTCCGTAATAGGTGTTATACTCGTATCACACCTCGAACGGGGCCTGATCCTGATCAGGCAAACCCTAAGAAATTTCTACGCGGGAAGTATTGGCCATCCGCTCATTGGTTGATGCGCCTGCTCGTATACACGGCTTCAAGTATTGGCCGCCCATCCACTAGTGTCGGTATATTATATTTCATTATAAACCGACATTGATGGATGGGTGGTTGGGGTTCGGGTCCGGCGGTACTTAGTGGTTAGCAGCGTTGCGCATGGTCGATAGTCGGAGCGGTGACTGCTTAGCCGTGCACCGGCTGGCGCATCGACCAGTGAATGGAAGGCCAATACTTCTAGGACCTGGGTGTAGATACTTGGGTAAAATGGCTGTGCACTAGAGAATCAGAAGAATAAAGAATTGTCTATACCGATACGGGTCCTTGACTGTTTCCCCGTAACCTCGGAAAACGCGGTATAGTGCAGCGTAAGGGGTGTTCTCACTTTAGATGCTAAAACCACTATTTTCATGAATTTTTTTCAATAGGTTTATATTGTAGATATTGATATAAAAGTTGTTACACTTAATAAATACATTTTCGAAATACATTTTAAAAAATTGTTTATTCAAGTCACTGTTTATAGACGAAAATGGTAGTTGAAAAAATGTCCTCAAAAAATGGTAGATCTGCGCTGTTGATGAAATTTCCGAAATGGATCATCCGAAACAAAAAAACCAAACGGTTTTAGATTCAATATGTTAATGGCTATGGCGCATATCAAACGATTTGCGATATATGCAAAAATAACAAATTTTTTGTTTTTTTTTCACCGATTTTGGCAGAAAATAGTAAGCGTCAAAATTTTAAAAAAATCCTTTATATGCGCTATAGCTATAGTTGTAAAGAACATGTAGTTACCATTTCATAAGGATCGGTTCAGTAGTTTCGAAGATTTTATGAACAAGCCGTTGAAAAACGTTGTTTCGAGAAAAACGCGTTTAAAGTTTGTTTGAGTTACATAAAACATACATATTTTTTATTTGTATATTGAAAATGTACTTATCAAGTGTAACAACTTTTATATCAATATCTATAATATAAACCTAACCAAAAAATTCATGAAAATAGCCTTTTTTAGCGTCTAAAGTGAGAAGACTCCTCAAGACGACTGTGGACCCTACAGCAGTCAAGTTAAATGAACAAATTTTAGGTAGGGAGCGATAGGAAGGGATGCAATTGAAGAGGATAATACGTAAGAACCAGCAAGGGTTGGAACTAAAGGCAATATATATATATATATTAGGTGTACAAATAAGTTTTAGGACAGTTTTCAAAAAATTCAAGATTTATTAAAAAAGAAGTAAAACACAGTTATTCATCGAAGTAATCTCCATCGCACTGAATGACCTTCAGCCATCTCTCAGGTAACTCGCGGATGCCTTTCGCAAAGAAACTTTCGTCTTGCGAGGTGAGAAATTTAGCGACCCATTTTTCCACTTCTTCAAATGTTTTGAATCGCACGTCAGACAAATCGTTCTGCATTTTCCGGAATAAATGATAATCGGATGGGGCTAAATCTGGTGAATACGCCGGGTGTGGTACAGCTTCCCATCCAAGCGCTAGTAACGTATCCTTGACCGGTTTACCCACATGAGGCCGCGCGTTGTCATGAAGCAGTTTTAGTGGACGTTTTCCTTTACCAGAAAATGGACGTTTCTTCTCAATTTCTTGATTCACTTGCATCAATTGATGACAATAGCGATCGGTAGTAACTGTTTGACCAGGTTTGAGAAGTTCATAATACAGTACGCTTTTCATATCCCACCATATGCACAGCATGACTTTGTTACAATGAACATTGCGCTTTCGCGTGGATGTTGTCGGCTCGCCGGGGTCAACCCAATGATATTTGCGTTTAGGATTATCAAAATAAATCCACTTTTCATCGCCGGTCACAATTTTCCACAAGAAAGACTTTCTATGTTGCTTGTTGTAAAGACTCACACAAATGTTAAGACGGCTGTTTTCATTTTCTTGAGTCAGAAAGTGTAGTACCCACTTTGTTCCTTTTCGAATCTTACCCATTGCTTTTAAACGATAAGAAACAGTTTGTTGAGTTACTCCAAGCTGTTCCGAAAGTTGTTTCTCCGTCTAACAAGAGTTTTCATCCAGCAACGCTTGCAGTTCCTGATCGTCCACCTTTACAGGCGGCTCCGTACGTTCACGGTCACTAACGTCGAAATCACCTTCTTTGAATTGCTTATACCAATACTCACATGTACTTTTAGATACAATGTTGTTTCCAAGAACAGAACATATCGATTCACACGCTTTCCTAACACTTTTTCCTTGATGGAATTCATAGCGAATGCAGTGTCTAATAAATAGCTTATCGGTCTGCATGTTTAATTTACAGAGTTTATAGGTTATGTTTATGACTCCTTTACGTTTCGATACTACATATCAAGCGCCATCTATGATAAGTGAGCGGGACCTTTGAATTAATTTAGAATAGCTGTTATGATACAAAATCGAAGTGTCCTAAAACTTATTTGTACACCTAATATATATATATATATATATATATATATATATACAGGGTGATTTTTTATCTTGAGACTGCTAAATATCGAGAAAAATAAGCCTTATACGACAAAAATGTCCCAAATAAACCTTCAATAGTTTCCAAGGGGCAATTCAATCCCGAAAAAATGAACCGCCTGCCGCCCCTCCTAGGGTTGGGGCGGGGGGGGGGGGGGGGGCTTTGAAATCTTAAATGGGAACCCCTACTTTTCATTACGGATTCAGATTATACATTAAAAAACACGTAACTTTTGTCTGAACTTTTTTTTTAATTCGGGATAGATGGCGCTGGATTGGTAGAGGCGGAACGATACATTGGCCTGCCAGATCGCCAGACCTTACATCGCCAGATTTTTTTGTTGGGTCTCTTAAAAACCTGTAGTTTATCAACAAGTGCCAACAACACGTGAAAACATGATTGGACGAATCAGAAATGCTTGCGCAAACATTAAAGCGAACAAACTTTTGAGTTGCGTACAATCATTCGAAGTACGGACCAATAAATGCATCGAAGTTGAAGGTCATCAGTTTGAACACTTATTGAATTAAATGGTGAGAGGCAAGGGGACTCACGATAATCAAACACCCCGAATGTGAGAGGCAAGGGGACTCACAATAATGAAGCACCCCAAAGGGATTAAATTTCCGTCAGTTCCACGTCCTTAATCCTGGATAAAGCTAAGAACGGATACAAAATTATAGTAGATATTTACGATAATTAGAAAAAACATGTTTCCGACAAAAGTTAGTTTTCTTCGACGTAGCTCTATTATGCAATAAAACATAGGGGATTTCCCTTGAAGAAAAGGAAGGTTGCCGAATCTTCACCGTGTGCAGCGCCATCTATCGCGAATTAAACAAAAAGTTCAGACAATAGTTACGTATTTTTTAATGTATAATTCCAAGCTGTAATGAAAAGTAGGGGTTCCCATTTAAGATTTCAAAGTCCCCCCCCCCCCGCCCCACCCCCAGGGGGACCGATGGGCGGTTAATTTCTGTAGGATTAAATTGCCCCTTGGAAACTATCGAAGGTTTATTTGGAACATTTTTATCATATAAGGCTTATTTTTCGAGATATTTAGCAGTCTCGAGATAAAAAAATCACCCTGTATATATATATATATATATATATATATATATATATATATATATATATATATACATACACACACAGATATATATGACCATTATATATATATATATATATATATATATATATATATATATATATATATATATATATATATATATATAAATATATATATATATATTTATATATATATATATATATATAATGGTCACCCCATTTTGATTTTTCTAGAACACGAGAAGGTTAAAAATCAATAGCGAATCCCGTAATACGTTCATAGCGGAAACTCCTGCGCCCAGGCTTTATCAAGGGGAAGGGGGCAAACAGAAAAGGACGTGAAATGGTCTAACGAGCTACCAAGCCATGGTTCGATCTCTTATCTTAGGAAACGAGTGTACGACAACGAGGGTCTGCCCTCCGACTGCCGCTACTCTCGCTCCAACGATTCGTATAGAACTTTACGTGACTTCGCAGTCGTTTTATCGGGATGTTCACGCGACGACGACGACGTTTACGATGAAAGCGACTAGCCAAAAGAAATTATAGGAGTATAAATAATTCGTTGTAACCCACAAAAATTATATCAACCTAAATGGAATAATTTAAAAAATAGCCACGAGCGAACACTGCGACGAAAATGTCGAGCCCTTTTTGACCAACTCGTCGACGGAAGAGAGAATTTTATTTCACGCTGACACTATTTATTCGAACTTTGCGTAATTTGATAAGAGATACTTTTTCACATATAATTGTTTTTCACATGAAACAATTTAAAAAATATTTAATATCAAGTTGCGGCAGATATCGAATAGAAGGGAATATTAAAGGACTAAGTGTGAAAATTGGAAATGTTGAACCTTAAATGTAATAAAATATTGAGTAGAAAAAAAGTATACGATAAATATAAAATAAAAACACAATTCGAAGTTGAATAAAACATTACATAAAAGAAAATAAACGAATAAAGAGACGAAAAAGAATATTGAATTTGAATTGAATGAAATAATGAATATGAAAAAAAACGTCGAACAATAAAATAAAACGAAATTTTTACACTATTTAACAATAAAAAAATATAACAACTCAACGTTTCGAATTATAAAATAGATAAGAAAATAAAAAATAATATTGTCTCTTGCTGATATGAAGAAATGTATTCTAAAAGTGGTTGGTCCATTTTTTCATTTTCTTTTTACTGTCTTTTCAACTTTTGAAGTTCTTCTCTGAGCGATGGCTTCAACGACAAATGTAGCACGAAAGTACCGCCTTCGATCGTCACATGGAAGAAAAAGAGGGGTATATGGATCACGCGAATCTTGATACGTTTCACCGAGGACTTAGCAATAGTGCTTACGTCAGTAAGTAGGTAAAAGTCGAAGAAAAAGTTCGTGGAAGAATGGATGACGTTCCGATAAAAGGACTAGCGAATTCTATCCGCGTACAGTGTGAAAGTGCTTCTGCAACGTCAGTGTGAGTAATACGTGAGCAAGCGTCCCACTCCTGCATATCCTGTTCGTTTTTTTTCTCTTTTTTGCGCGCCATCTGTGAATTCACATCGAACGCTACGATCGGCCGTTACTGTTGACGTGGGTTCGTAAGAGTTCGTCAGAGACCTTCCGCTGTTATCCTGCCGTCCGATTTTGCCTTGTTTAAAGCAGTGGTTTGATTTTCTCCTAACCCCTTCGCAGTCAGGCGAAAATTAGATTTGCGTGCCACTTTTGTGTTGGAAAAAATCTCCACAGATTTACCCTAAAATTTCAGTGTGAAGGTTTCTAGGTTCACTGAATCTGAATCTGAAATCGGATTTCCAAAATAAAAAATGGCGGATACAATATGGCGGACGCAAATTTAAAAAATGGTTTGATTCCGACGAAAGTGAGTACCTAACGGTTTTCGAGGTCTCTGAAACTGAATCTAAAATCGGATTTCCAAAATAAAAAATGTCGGACCCAATATGGCGAACGCAAATTTGAAAAATGGTTTGATTCCGACGAAAGTGAGTACCTTAGGGTTTCCAAGGTCGCTGAATCCGAATTTGAAATCAGATTTTGAAAATTCAAAATGGCGTATCCAATATGGCGGACGCAAATTTGAAAAATGGTTCGATTCCGACGAAAGTGAGTATCTCAGGGTTTTCGAGGTCGCTGGATCCAAATCTGAAATCGAATTTCCAAAATTCAAAATGGTGGCTCCGATATGACAGGAAAGGTTTTCAGTTTCAGTATGATTGCGTTGATTTGAATTCGAGCGACTAAATGCGACAAATCATTTAACATAATATTAATAATAATATAAACAATGTGAATGTCTAGCGAGAATTTTGACATGGACTAAAGACTAAGCTCTCCAAGAAACAGATCATGAAGCCACATGTTGTTATTTCTTATAATAATAATATGGGAGATGTAAACAAAACAGATCAGTTTATTTCTTCTTACGAAACAATTCACACGACCGTCAAGTGGCATCACAAATTATACTTTCATTTATTCGATACTGCAATTTATAATAAAAATTAAAATCGAAAAAAAATAACAATACAAAAGAAATACAAATTTTTGAAGCTGCGAAAAAACAAAAAAAAATTGAATACGAGGAAGAAAAATACAATATGAATAATAACAAGAAATTTGAAAAAAAAAAACAAACAAAGAGCACCAAAAAAATTAAAATACAAAAAGTACAAAAAGTACAAAAAAAAATACAAAATCGGAGTCAATAACCGCCACGTCCTCGATTCGTGACTCTGGGCTCGGCAGAGAGCGGGATATAAAACCAAAAAAGTATATTTTTACATTTGTTACTATGAATAGATTGTCATACATGATTTTCTCAATTCTTATTCATCATATTGTATCCGAGCGTCAGATACTTGAAGTTAGGACTCAAATTCGAAATTCCAGACCATAAACATCCTAAAGATACAAATTTTTGTCGAAATCAAACTACTTGTCGAATTTGCGTCTGTCATATTGGATCCGCCATTTTGAATTTTAGAAATCCGATTTTAAATTCGGTTTCAGCGACCTCCAAAACCATAAGATACCTACTTTCGTCGGAATCGAACCATTTTTCGAATTTGCGTTCGCCATACTGGATCCGCCATTTTGAATTTTAGAAATCTGATTTCAAATTCGGCTTTAGCGCCCTCAAAAACCATACGGTAGCTACTTTCGTCGGAATCGAACCATTTTTCGAATTTGCGTCCGCCATATTGGATCCGCCATTTTGAATTTTAGAAATCTGATATCAAATTCGGATCCAGCGACCTCAAAAACCCTTAAACACTCACTTTCGTCGGAATCAAACCATTTTTTAAATTTGTGTCCGCCATATTGGATCTGCCATTTTGAATTTTGGAAACCCGATTTCAAATTCCGATTCAGCGACCTCAAAACCTATGATTTACCAAATTATAGTCAAATCGCTGTAGTAGAAATATGTTTTATTTTTTCAAATGCCCACATGTCTGTCATGACACAAAAATGGCACGACTTTTTTTGCTCATATGTGTGTCACTGTCAGTCAAAGGGTTAATGATTTCGTCGTAAATGTTTTATTTATGATCATAACACAATTATCATAAAATATTTGGTATGTTGATAAATTGCGAATTGAAATATTGATGACTATATTGATGTGAATAATATGATATATATAATGATCATCGTTAATATTATTAACCCGAATCACTCACTAGGGGTCTGAAAGGCCCCACCTCAACTTTTCAGAGCAAAATTTGTACGAGACCGCGCTCGACTTGGGACCTGTGGCGCCGCATATTGTTGGTTCCAAGTCCCCACTATACAGTCGAGTCATTGCCGTTGAGCCGGAGCATCTGTGCTACGCGTGATCAATTAATTAACAAGTTATCGTTAATTTTGGTGGCCTCAAATCCCCCATGTGAGTGCAGTGCTTGAAAAACAACAAAATTGGCCATTTTATTTTCGTGTTTTTGTATGAAAAGCAGTCAGCTGAATTTTGCCTAACCTATAATCACACATTTTCACAATTTACGAAGTTCAACACTAAATGTATACAAACAATGGAGAGAAATATTTTTATTATACTTTTCAGAGCGACTTTCAAACATTCAAACATTTGTCTCAGATCGTTCATCAGAGCCGACACAAAGACGATTTTAGGCGTTGATAAACCAGCGCCGGATGATTTGAACGAAATAGTGCATCTCGAAAAAAGGACATTTCCATCGTGTATGCAACCAATTTGTTCCGCACATCGTACGCGGTTATGCCTAGGGGCGGTCCATAAATTACGTCATTTTAAAATAGGGGGGGGGGGGGGTCTGATCGTTGGATGACGGTAACGATAATTGGATTATGACGATAGGAAGGATAGGATGATTTGGGGGGGGGGGGGGGTTGAAAATCAGCCAAAATCGATGACGTTATATATGGACGGCCCCCTACAATGTACAGATTTCGTGTGAAAGTTATATTTTTTTCATTTTTCACATGAACTCAGTATGAATTCATGAAAACAATTATTACCCATCATTACGCATTCATGTGAACTAATAAAAGTTGACTAAAACATAAAATTCGTCGTGAATCGTGTCTTTTTTGGTTGAGAACATACCTCCCATACAATGTTAAAAATAATTATACTTTTTGCATCGTTTTAGAATATACTATTTTTTTTCTTGATACATGTTATCTCAAGAATATGAGAACCGAATTTTAGCCAAAAATAATAAAAATTACAAAAGCTATTAATTTCTTAACAAATAAGTTTGTACTTCTGATTTTTAGACTTTTAAAATTGTTGCAGATCTCCAAATGCTTTCTCTACTACACACAATACTATACTATAAATTTACAACATTATATATATTGTTTAAAATAAAATTCAAGTCATAAACACGCATAGAGTGAGTGCCAGAACGTTCGAAAGTTGCCTGGGGTCTATATGACCCCATTTAGGGAATGTGCAATTCTAGAGAGGTGTGAGTTATTAGGGTTAAAATATGATATAGCACAATTATTGTAATCAAAAGTGTAAAGTGAAATGATGAAATATAATAATTTATCGTATTTAATCATTGGAAATAAAAAAAAGATTTGCCGCGCTTTTTAAGAAAAAAAAAAAAAAAACAAATTAAAAAATGTTCTTTGAAATAAAATGACATGTATTTGAAGAAATGGACAGTTCTGTTTTAGCATTAACAATAAGTTTACTTTTGTCTTTTCGGTAAGCAGATCAATTTAATCGATAAATTTATCAATACCTTTTTGTGAGAATTGTTTACGAAAAACGCTATTTTTTGTTTGTTTTGATTTGTGTATTTATTCGACTTTTTCTACATCAAACATTGTGTGTGAATTTCCACGATTTTTCACATTAAAAAAATCGAATTTGAAAATAAGGACAGAATGAAATTTTTGCTACGCCTTTATGAGTGAATTACCGTAAGCGATAAGGCAATTTCCGACCAAAAGCCCAGTTTGAGGATGACAATCCTCGCGCGAAATATTTCTAGCGCGATAAATGTGACAGTTGTGTGAGGGCGCGTATAACGATCCATTCCGGAAGAGAGCGCTCTTCCGGTGTCGCAGCTGCCAGCAAGCGTCGCCCGTTAATCCTACTTCGCTGACCGTGTCCTTCGAACCCCGGTACTCCGAGGATGCGAGTTGGACGTGCGGGTAGACAGACAGGTCTGGCTCGTTTTCGAATATCCTGCTATAATCCCGAGGATAACTAGTCCAGTGGCCTAATTTTATTTCTAATATGACTTAAAAATCAACAATTTCTTCTTTGCTTTTCTGAAATAATTGGCAGAAAAAAAATAATATGTTTTCGTGCTTTACTTTATTCGATTGTCAACTTAAATATTAAGCCTGTTAATGTTAATACGAATATTGTTATTCCGCAATAAAAATATTTAAAAAATCAAGTCGTCATAGAAGCAAAAGAAAAATACCTTTTTTATTGCATGGATTTGAATCTTCTTTGATTAGTAACAAAGATTTGTAAAAATTCACACAATTGACCGAGCTATGGCGATTTTTGTAAAAGGTCAGATTGCCAACGGCGTTACAACGGCCACCCTTTTCTCTTTAGCGTTTTTTACAAAACTATGTTTTATGAAACTCTGCAAATTGCGTGTGAATATCTATTCGTCCGATTCACTTTAAGGGGTCTTCTCACTTTAGACGCTGAAAAAGGCTACTTTCATGAATTTTTTTGATAGGTTTATATTATAAATATTGATGTAAAAGTTCTTATACTTAATAAATACACGTTCAAATATATTAATTTTTTTTAATTTAATTTAATTTTTTTAAATTAACAATTTTTTTTTCACATCTATAAAAATTAATTACACATCTATTTAGTATGAATATCAACCTGTTAGAATTTTTTTTTCGATGTACAAAAGGCCGACTAATATTTTCTTGTGTTATTTTTTTTTAGGCGCTCCGCAGCGTGACATTTAGCATCCACAATTTTTAACCTAGAACAAAATTAAAATACTTACAGAAGTACATACGGAATAAAAAAATTATTGTTTTATTCAAAAGTTGTAGGTATTTGAATTGAGTTGTAGGTATTTGAATGAATTTTCAATGAAAACTTTCGTATAAAACTGCTCATAAAATGAAAAGTTCTCGATTAATCAAAAATTCCATACGTATTTTTATGCGAAATGCAATTAGGAACATAATTTTCAAATTTGAAGTGAATCGAGTGAAAATTGTTGAAGTTATTTGTCACGCCAATTGGAAAAAAAGCTGTTTCGAGAAAAACGCGTTTAAAGTTTTAGGTACTTTATGGCTATGCCACAATGGGCTTGCGTTATGCGCTTAGAGTCGGTGAAAAAAAATGTCTTGCTATAAATCGAATAGTAACTTATTCTTATGATGACAAAGCACCGTTTTGACGGAAAAAATCGATTTGTTTAAATTCTACTGTGGCCTTACCCCTTAAGTCACTATTTAAAGACGAAAATGGTAGTTAAAAAAATGTCCTAAAAAATTGTAGGTCTGCGCTGTTGTTAAAATTTCGGAGATGAAAATCAAACGGTTTTAGATTCAGTACGTTAATGACTATAGCGCCTATCATACGATTTTATATATATATATATATATATATATATATATATATATATATAAATGGCGGACATTTTTTGAAAAAAACGTGTTTTTTCACCGTTTTTGGCAGAAAAAATAATAAATATCAAAATCTGAAGAAAATCTTGATATGCGTTATAGTTATAATTGTAAAGAATATGTGGTTAACATTTCATAACGATCGGTTCAGTAGTTTCGAAGATTTTGTCAACAAGCCGTCGAAAAACATTGTTTGTTTGAGTCACATTGATACATAAAAAAAATGTTTAATGTATTTCGAAAGTGTATTTATTAAGTGTAACAACTTTTATATCAATATCTATAATATGACCCTATCAAAAAATTCATGAAAATAGCCCTTTTTTAGCGTTTACTATAAGAAGACCCCTTAATTGTGTGTAAAATCCCAACCTGGTCATCCCAGTACCCATATCCGAAGAAAAATCGACAATCGACCTGATCTTTCGGCCCCGGGCAAACCCCTTAATATCATAATGAGCGAAATGCACATCCACATTCTTTTCCCCCTGCAGACCTAAATATTCCTAATTATTCTCCTATCTCACTGACTTTCTTATATCCTATGGGCGACTTGCGGAAGTCACATGACTGTACTCGGATTTTCCAATCTTATTTCGGAAGTTCACTAGTTCATACGCTCCTTCCGTATCGTCCGAGTTGATGAAAAATGATTTCAAAGCTGAGACGCGTGACCTTGGCAGAGATTAAAAAAAAAAGTGGTTCAAGGTCGCGGTCACGAGGCGAAAAGCGCAGTGTTCTCCGTTGTTCACGAGTACCTAGTACCCGTGAACATTTCGGGAATTGCCTCTCCGCTGATCCGCCATCCATACATCGCTCTGAAGGATCGTGTACTAGACCCAAATACCGAAGCGCCGAGCCCATTGAGATGACTCGTACTTCGGTGAACGCGTGACGGGCCCGCGAGGGCAAAAATTCCAACCCGCGTTTCCGTTGTGCGCACGAAGCTTTTTCTTTTGCCAATTTATCAGACTCTCCCTTAAAAATTAAAAGAACCAATTAAATTCTCATTTTATTCGCGCTTTTTAATTTCGCGAATATCAACTCCAGCGATATGTCACTCCCCCCCCCCCTACGTCTATCATTTTCAACGTTTTGCCACACAAGTCCACGTGTGCATGCGGCCCGTCGAGGTGCAACCTCTCATTTGCATATGTACGTCCACGTGTGTGTACACCCTTTGAACGCACACTTGAAGAAAAAAGCGACTGCAGTGCGCTTCGCGTCCGCATGCCCACTTCTTTCACCCTCATGCATATGCTAATGCAATACCTCGAGCGAGTATGGCGCACTGTAGGAATGCACGTTTTTTTCTTCACTTTTTTTTGAATATTCGGAAATTGGAGTCCCAAGTAATTTGCTCCGTTCTTAATACGTAAGTAATAGCACGCGTTGCTGTCAGAAGGCTGCATATGCAACTGCTCTTTGGCCAAAGATGGCGTTAGGTCAGTATTTTCTCGAATTCAAAGTTGGCAATAGACGCCATATACATAGAGTAAACCGATCAGTGAATGGACAAAAGCCCATTTATATTCAAAATCAGCAAAGCATATAAAAAGTCGATAAACACTCGAATCACTATAATTTAGCAAAGAAATAACCACAGCTATTGTTAAAATCGATTTTTCATTTTAATATCGAATTTTCACGCTCCACGGAATTTTCCTAGTTTGCGGTACTTGCACACCGAGCAACTTAGTTACGATACGTCTGTGCACAGTAGGCGTTCAAAACGCGAAAACAATAATTTTTGTAAGTTTTGACCGTAAGTATTACTTTTATTACTTGAGAACGAATAAATCTTTGATGTTTTGCAATATATTAAAATAAATTCGTAATAATAGGTCAGAATTAGACATGTTCATTCACTGGTGCTGTATTCTAACTAGTCTTTCCGGTGAATGGACATATGGGCTCTGTTTGGATCATTCTCAAAGTAGAGTAAACAATTTAGCTTAACTGCTGAAAATTTCTGAATTAATTATTGTTAAGATATGACAATGGACATTTCATGAAATGTCATCAAATCAATTCATTCGTTTTTTTTTGTTTGGAAAAACTTAATTTTCTATTTCTATGTCAGAATAAAGTTTGGTTGTTTTTTTAGAATTAAGATGCATAAAAGCTTTGTGTATTTTCTACGAAATCGTAATAACGAATATAATACTCATATCTATAAGAATATTATCATTATTGTGCAACACAGTGATCGCCGAATCAAGCATTAAATAAAAATAAATCGTTTTGCTTGGCAGCGTTCTTCTACACTACACGTTCATTCACTGGCGGTTGAGCGTCCATTTACTGGTTATTTCGTTCATTCACTGGCGATTAGGTCATTTCTCTACTTATCTATCAATTCCTTAAATACTATTTGTTGAAATTACTTCAAATATTTTTTCCACCATCAGAATGATAGCTTTTGGTAGCTATAGCCATTGAAAAATTCGTTTTGTTAATATTTCTATTTTATAGTTTGTTTAAGTCCTACAGTGTCGTTATCCGGCAATTCATTGGTCGGTTAACCCTAGGTGACATCCGCGCGAGGCGTTAACATCATCCAATTTAATTGTGTTGACAATGGCAAGTTTTCTTCCAACTATGTCACATTTGCGGGAGGTGATGCTCCATTACTTCCTGGCGAAGAAATCGGCCGCGGAAATGCATCATTTGCAAGGTGAAGTACATGCCGTGCATGCTCCATCGAGTATAACGTGCAAAGATTGCTTTCGCTGATTCTAATATGGCGATTTCTCTATGGACAACAAAGACCGCCAAAACCACGCAAATCAGGGAAGTCGTGTATCACAAGCTACTGAAACCGTCGGAAATCATCACTGGGGATCGTTATCGACTGTAACTGATGCGTTTGAATCGGCCACTGCGCGAGAAGGGTGCCGAATGGGAGAATCGCTGTGACGAATTGATTTTGCCGCATGACGATGCCAGGCTACATGTGCTCAATCGGTTAAGAATTACTTAAAAGTAAACTCGGAAATCCTATCCTATTTGCCATATTCCCCAGACATCGCTGCCTCCGATTACCATTTCCGTCGATGACATCGGCGCTTACGGCTCAGCACTTCACCTCGGTACGGAGGAGTAAAAAAACGTGTAGATGACTGGATTGTCTGTAAAGAACCCAAATTCTTGCTGCGCAGAATTCGTTGTTGGCCGAAGGATCGGCGGAGTTTGTTTGTTCCGATGAGCAGTAGTTTGAATAAACAAGTTCGTCGACTCGCTACCGAACCACTATCTATTCTTTTGCTCAAAACTGAGCGATTTAATGTGGAAACACCTAATGTGTTGTCAATAAAGGGAATAGAGTGCATCTTCCCACAGAGTAGGCCCACAGCTAGCTCGAAATACAAGACCCGAAATGTTCGACCTTTTGGCCGATTTCCTCCAAGTCTCATT
Organism: Ophion obscuratus; assembly: GCA_964007375.1. Taxonomy (NCBI): domain Eukaryota; kingdom Metazoa; phylum Arthropoda; class Insecta; order Hymenoptera; family Ichneumonidae; genus Ophion; species Ophion obscuratus. Next base: position 4,132,778 of record OZ023318.1, read on the forward strand.
GTATACCTATTGAACAATGCGTGGGTCTGGAATGACCGATGCCCTCGGAAAGACATTCACTTCGAGATATATATATATATACACGTGTGTGTGCGTGTAAATACCGGGTGTCCCATTTTTATTTTACACCTGATTTATCTCGAAAAACTCTGCTTCGATCAAGTGTTGAGTATGATCAAACTTTTTAGGGTTCAAAGAGGGACGTTAAAAAAACATTTTTTGGTCCCAAATTCAAAATGGTGACGTTAAGATGGCCGACATGTTTCAAAAAATGGTAACATGGCTTTTTTTCCACCAACAAATTTGTCAGGCCAAAATTAACAACTTGGGTAGGACATTTTTGTTGATAACTTTCATAATGTTTAGTTTAGACCCCCTTAACGTTCATAATTTTTAGGTTACAACCCCTTTTTTACTATGTTGGTGTAATCCAGAATGTACCACGAGGAGGTAAAGTCGTTATGATCCTTAGTGTAAGTGTACATGTGTGGCTTTTTTTGCGTTTGTTTCGTTTTATTTGGTTTGTTCGGGGATTAGGTCTCTGCAGCTCGTCATTTCTGTTATCAAACGAACCCTATTGTAATTGTGAGTGCGAGTTTGTTTGGGTTTGTTTGGGTTATCAAACAAACTGGATAGAGCTAATATGGTAGAAAAATGGTGTTCTAACCTAAAAGTTATGAATGTTGTCAAACAAAATTTCCTACAATAATTTTTAGTTTAGGCTCGACAAATTTTTCGGTGGAAAAAAAGTCATGTTCCCATTTCTTTAAGCATGCTGGCCATTTTACCATCGTCATGTTGAACCGAATTTTTTTTTTTCAACGCCCCCCGTTAAACCCTAAAAGTTTTATTCTCCTCAACACTTGATCGGAGCAGTATTTTTCGACATAAAGCAGATGTAAGATTAAAATGGGACAGCCGGTATACTCTTACCTATGTGGGGGTACTTTTACGGAAATATCGACCTTTCCGCTACTCGTTGCGGTCATGCATCGAATTCGCTCGGGGAGATTGGACAAGAGAACGATTCACGGTCGGAAGGCGTCCGCTTAGAATAACGTTGTGTTGACGGCGTATAGGAAAATTAAAAAGAAAAAAATGCTTTCGCACTCACCTGGCATGATGGAAACGGTCTTCAGTGCTCTCAGTACCCTGAACGTTCTCAAACCAGCCAAATTTCCAACCTCCATACCGATCGTCGCGTATCCGCTCGTTATTACCACAAAGTCGAGCCAATTCCACGGATTTCTAAGGTATGTGTACTTGTTGAGTATGAAGCCCTTGGCTACGGACTTTATCACCATTTCCGCCGTGTAGATCGCCAGGAAGATATATCTGCGAAGGTCAAAGGTGTTAATACAATTGATATATATATATATATTTGGATATACAATGATTATAAATCTTTTTTGTAGCATGACATTTTGTTTATTGCTAATAGTTTATCGTAAGGTCTTCGCGACTCCATCCCTTTCTCTTTTATCCCAACCTTACTTTGCTAATTTGAATTCTTCAGGAATCTCCTAAAGCGTTATCCACAGCCATTTTTTCCGAATGCACTAGAGTACTTCATTAAGCACGAGGGCACAGAGAAAGTGTGCAAAATCGGTGTCGATACAGGCGACTATATTTCCGACGAGTTTAAGCTGCGTGGAAACTTGGCGAAGCTGTCTCTCGCAGGACGATAGGTAAGCAAGCTCAGTGCACAGTGGGGTGGTCACCCATCCGAGTATTGACCCGGGCGAGCAATCAACGCACCCGCGCCATGATTGCCCGCGCGTCCACCATTATCGATTCCTGTTTCTCTATTGTGCCTCACTCTGGTATTCGTCATTATTGTATTAAACGGATCATGCTAAACAGCTCAGGACTCATACCGCTCTCCGAACAGCTGTGAAGTGGATGATGACGGGCAGGATCTAAATTCCATCGTCGAGGCAAATACCTTTTCCAGGTTAGCAGGAGCGAGAGACAAAGAGAGAGGGAGAGGGAGAGAGATGAGCGACGGAGAATGAGTTTTAACGTGCGAGAGAATGCAGGATTACAGGAGGGATGTCCATGAAGGCAGGAAGAGGGCAAGGGCTAGAGAGGAAAAGCGGTTGAGGGGATGGTGGATAGGAAATGAAGGGACCTGGAGAGGGAGAGAGAGGAAAAGCGACACGGTGCAAATGAGAGAGGAAAAGAGAAAACTGGCACGAGCTTAACGAGGAATCCCGTCCTCTTGAACGAATATCCGTCCCGTGGGCAAGCATCAAGATGAGGGAAAACCCAGCTGAACTGGTGAAAACCACGAATTTCCGCAGCTTCTCGTTTCCCAGGCTCAAGAGATTCACGGCACAGATATATTTACGTTCATGCATAAGTTGATCGCTGACGCTCTATTTTAGTATTGCTGCATGCGTTCAACATGGATGCCTTGCGTGCTATTCTGCGTTGGTTTGGTTTGGGTTGGTGCGCACGAATCCTAGTACCCTAGTCGCGGTGAATCCAGCTCTACAGCACGGAAGAACGAGTTTCGATTGCTTTGAGCCGCGTGAAACAACGTCGGGCACCACCTCGTTGTTCACGGAACTTCCACAACCATGGAGAACATCTGGTGTTAACCCTTGCTGCATACCAGTCACTCATGACATTCCTGAGCCTAGAGTTTCCAGAGCATTGTTTTTCAACCTTGAATACGCGACCCTTTTACAAGTAAACAAAATTCTGCACCCCCCTCCCTGAGCTGGCAAGGGAAGCTTTGAAATGATTAGGGGCATTCGCCACTTCGTACCTATGTGTAGGTCCAGTAAAAGAGACGAAATGTGTAGGTCTAGTAAAAGAAACGTCCAGTAAAAGAGACGAAAACCCAGCACTTTTAGCGTAGAATTAGAATTTTTTACTGAAGCTAGATGGTTGCATACTGAACGTAACCCCAATGAAATGTTGCCCTTCAACTCGCCGGAAACCTAAGAAATAGGGGATGAAAGCTCAAAAATCGCCCTATCTCGCAAATTAACTCCTTGTTCACTGGTAGAGGATTTAAGAGTGAAGTGGACATTTCTGGTAGACTATTTTTTTCTTACTATCAACTTGAAATTTGGTACTCGGGGGTTTTTGGGGTCGCTGATTACGAATCTGCACTCTAAATTTAGAAATTCAAGATGGCGGACCAAAAATGCAAAAAATCACTCGACGAGAGCGAACGTTGGTACTCGGAGGTTTTCGAGGTCCCTGATTACGAATCTGCGCTTAAAAATTAGAAATTCAATACGGCGGATCCAATATGGTGGACCAAAAATGCGATAAGTCATTTGACGAGAGCGAACGTTGGTACTCAGGGGTTTTTGAGGTCCCTGATTACGAATCTGTACTCGAAACTTAAAATTGCAAAATGGCGGATCCAATATGGCCGACTAAAAATGAAAAAAGTTATTTGACGAAAGCGAACGTTGGTACATGAAATATATTTTGGATCGTAAAAACTGCACAGGAAACGAATTGGAAAAACTTGATGCAAAAAATGGACAAAGACAAGAAAAAATAAAAACAAAACGAAAAAAAAAAAAAAAAAAAAATTAAACAAAAATGAAGTGTTAAATCCTACCATGCAGCCTCCTCATGGCACACTTTAGATCGTATAAAAATTGCGAACTAATGATGGAGGTGAGAAATAAATATGTATTCAATTTCTAAATTTGGACTGCAGATTCGTAATCAGGGACCTCGAAAACCCCCGAGCACCATTTTTTGCTCACATCAAACGACGTTTGCATTTTTGGTCGGCCATATAAGATCCGCCATTTTGAAATTCTATGTTTTGAGTGCAGATTCGTAATCACGGACCTCAAAAACCCCTGAGTCCAACGTTCGCTCTCGTCAAATGAATATTTGCATTTTCGGTCCGCCATATTGAATCCGCCATCTTGAATTTCTAAATTTTAAGTGCCGAATCGTAATCAGGGACCTCAAAACCCCGGAGTACCAACGTTCGTTCTCGTCAAATGACTTGTTGCATTTTTGGTCTGCCATATTGGATCCGCCATCTTGAATTTCTAAATTTTGAGTGCAGATTCGTAATCAGCGACCTCGAAAACTCCCGAGTATCAACGTTCGCTCTCTTCAAGTGATTTTTTGCATGTTCGGTCCGCCATGTTGAATTTCTAAATTTTGAGTGCAGATTCGTAACCAGCGAGCCCGAAAACCCTCGAGTACGGGTTTTAGTACTGAAATTCTAAAAAAAAATCGTATATAACGCATTCTTTTCGACGGCCCTTTCGACAGGCTCACCAGTTGTTGCACAGTTTGTGTTGCCCGCCATATGGCGGGCACACCAATCAAGGGGTCAATAGCCCGATCAAAAAATGTTTCAACAAAAGTTGTTGGGAATAATAAAATACGTATGAAGTTTGTAACGGATCCCATTATTTATTAGGAAAACTCGACTAGCCGTGACTCTTGACTCTCGCGGGTGGATTGACCAGCTTCTGATTCAACGCGATTGCCCCCTCCTGAGATTAATCGAAATTTATCGGAACGATATCAGGAATGAATTGAAGGATATGAGGACACTCAGCGCTGAGCCGTCGATCCGTAAACATTATATAGAGTCTTAATATTAAGTCTCCGGCACTCGTTAAAAAGAGATCAATGTAAATAATTTCAATCTAGGTTATGAATTAAATAGTGTGCGAATGGAATTATCGTATTCATAATTTATTGGGGAGTGTGTCTGGGAACCACATCCTACCGATTCCTAACGTGACTGGTGAGGGGACCTACGACGCGAACCAAGGTATCTGAAAAATTAACGAATTATATTTGTGTGTACTTCCTCAAGCTGAACCCATAATTGCGAAGACAGCGCGAAAGCCTTGAGGGAGAATACGTCACAAGTTATGTGACGTCCAACCCCCTATCTTTGAAAACAGCGGCAGAAAAACGATTAGAACATTTTTCGTCAGTGGTTTTTCTCGCGTTTTTGTGCTGCTATTTTCAAAGATAGGGGGTTGGACGTCAGATAACTTCATACGTATTTTATTACTGTAAACAACTTTTGTTTGAAACATTTTTTGATCGGGCTATTAATTATCGAGATACGGCGATTTTTAAATTTTCAACCCCTATTCCTTACTTAGGATTAGGGCGAGTTGAGGGGCAAAATTTCATTGGAGTTACTTTAAGTATGCAACCATCTAGGTTTAGTAAAAAATTCATATTCTACGCTTCAGGTGCTGGGTTTTCGTCTATTTTACTGGACTATGACCTTCCCTTCAATGGTGAACATAACTTATGAGAGAAGTAGGCTTCAATTAGAACATGATTTGGTTATTTGCGTCTCAAAAATAGAACCACGATTCGACAGATTATTGAAAAATAAACAGGCATAGCTTTCTCACTGAAATTGTTGTATTTTTATTGTAGTGTCGGACCTACAACCCTTGCTTTTTACTTTTACCTGGCTTGCGATCGCGACCCTCCGAGCATGACTTTGGGATCCCGGCGTTGAATAACACTGTTCCAAAGGATGGAATTCCACGAAAACAAATTACAATGGGACTGCCCCATTTATCGCTACAAAATTAGGTCGGGGATGAAGTTGGTTTGGGTTTAATCGGGGACTTTTGGGGACGTTCTCCATAGACTAGTTGCGATCGGACCACCTTTTGACCACCTGTTGACAATATTCGTGGAAGACTTGGGAATTTAGTCCGATTTTTTAAAATCTGCTGTACGCTTTGCAAAACATGCAGGTCACGAATGACAACCCAGTAGACTTTGAAGGTACTATGTAATACCGCACGGTTTGAGGGTTAGGCGTGTAGATCACATGGTACGTCGCCGTACATGTGGAATCTATTCCGTTCCCGTGAAACAGCCTACTGGACCGACAGAAGCTGGGGTGATAAATGTAGGAAAGTAGCATTAACATTCCGTTTAGGTGACCATAGTTTCGTTGATGACGCAAGACTGAACTTTATCCAAGGGCCCCAGGCTTACACAACACCTTTTTCAGGTTGAATATCGAGCAGCCGATAAATGTTATTGCATTCATGTCAGACCCGCGGAAACTGATTTTGGATTAACCGAAATCGAAAAGAGCCCGGTGGATACATCATTCTGGGGGATGTCTCATCAGCATGTCTTTTGAAGGATCGTTGTATTGGATTAACTGGAATCGAAACACTGCACTGTGGACATATTATGCTGTAGATGCCTCATCAGTATGCCTTTGAGGTGATCATTGTTTTGGAGATGGCACATGAATGGGTTTTATCCAAAGGCTCGTGATTTTTACAGCTCCGTTTTTTAAGCTATCGATGAGCCTAACGATATCTAACCGTCATTGCTCGCGTTCCAAATCTGACAAAAATGGTTTTAAATCAACTGGAACTCAAAGACTGTGGATTAGTGGGAAGAATGAGTGGAGCAAGTAGTTCTTTGAAGCCTCGAACAATGGCTATGCAGAATAGGGACTAGGAGTCCTTGCCCAAAGAACTTGCGAACGACATTATTAAAATATTGATCTAGCCAGTGGCGTTTTGCCTCCCGACTTATTCACGTTCGTTCCACCATTCTTTTTCGCGAAATGACTTCAACGAGTGAGCGAACACACAGATGAACTTTCCGTGCAGCGAAGAAGAAAGGCTGATAGATTAAGGCTCCAAGCGCCCATTGTTTTCGTCCATGTTTACTTTAGGTTTTGCGGTCTCTCGGTGGACCATCCGTGTGAACCTTGCCACACAATTGCACCGGCGAGAGGCTTCGAAACGTTATCGTTCAGAGAATATATCGATTCGGTTGCAGAACTGCCGGGAAGACCCAGTTATAAAGGAGCCTTCTCACCACCACTGTTGCCACTGTGCTTTCGACTCCTTCTACCTGGTTTCCCAGTTTTTAATCTGTTCTCTATCTTTCGCAATATGAGGTCCTCCCTATCTCGAAAGTTTCATGCTACATCTCCCCACCACGGTAACTTATACGAAAGTGCATAAGGTCAGACGGAGGTCAGAGGGGAACCGAACGACATTGGATCCAGATGATCATAGGACTCCGTTATTTGTTTACTGAGCGATGATCACCGCTTTTATCCGGCCCGCTGAAACATTGTTAGGGTCGTTGGTCATTCTTTGGCGACCTTGATGTTCGGCTATTCAATCAAAGTAGACCATAATCTGACCACAAGTATTATACGGTAGAACGGAAGGGTTGATAGTGGCCATGGCAGCTTATCATCCTAACAACGAGTTCGAAAACGTCATTGGGTCGTTTGTTTATCCTTTGGTGGATCGTCGCTGATCCATTCAATGATGCTCTAAGGTAGGGATAAATAGATACGGTGGGTCTGGTTTCAGGACAAACATCGGACCATGGTAGGGTCCAAAAACATGCTGCTTCCAGTGTGCACGATCTTTCGATTAATGATCGTGTGGGATGCTGTAGAATCAGGATCCTTCGAGTGGTGCGACCATAAACAACCCCCAACCGCGTGTCTCGACCGTCAACCTACAGAATGGCTAGGTTTATTGTGGTCGTGGTGACTGTTATCTCACTGCAAATCCTAAATTCTGGCCGAACTCGGGGGTGTTACATACGTTGGGGCGTTGCAGTATAAAATCGATGGCTATAAATATGTTACCCGGATCGACGGAAATACTCGGAGCGCTTTGCTGCCCAGGGTACCCTATATCTGGCTACCTTTGCATATGGAATTCCGAGGAAAATGTGCAAATACTGTATGCAGAGGGGTAACCATAGGCGAAGGAGGGGGCTTGATTTCATGCCAGGCGAAGCGAAATATCACGAAGCCGGTTGGTGAGTCCATCCCAACGGGTTTTTTTTTTACAGTAAATATCCTATTTCATCCTTGCAATATTTTCATATCTTTATGATGAAAGGATTTGGTTGTGACCCGAATCAGCGTTTATAAAATATCTCGGGCGTATCCGTCCCGTAAATTTTTATTCCGCAAACGTTTTGATTGCCATTGAGGTAAATATATTCCGGTTACACATGTTAAGGCTCTGACGGCTCCACAGTGGGGTAGTTGGACATGAAGCTGCAAGGAAATGTTTTGCGGACCCGACTAAATACTAATAATCATTTTAGTCGACCGGCTTGATTATTATTTGACCTCAACTCCCATGCGCGTGAATCCGGGAAACCTACCCTAAAGTTCATGGGACCCTGATGACTCCAACGGCCACCACTCTGGCAGAAGCTCTTCAGGAGGTCGTCAGGTTCAGGTTAGGTCGTCTCAGACCTACTTGAGGGGTCGTTCGGAGGAAGGGAATGGATTATGGAAGTCTGAAGGAAGCATTGGCCAGTGAAATGGGTCTCCAGTGATCACTATGTGCATGGATGCCTTTGACACTTGGGGGGTCGATGTATGGGATCTCCACTTATCATTACGAATTCAAGAGACCTGGAACTCTGCAAGATCGATGTTCAAGGTTTCTCGAAGGGTCTCCAGTTATCACTGAGGCTATCGAGGTCCCTAGCATTCCAGCAGATCGATATTTATAGTCTCCGGTTTGTCACCGTCATCATGAGAAATCCCGGCACTCTAGGCTTTTGGGCATCTATTTGTGTTTTTTTCAGGAAGTCTAGCCTCAGTTCGAACCGTCCCCACAAAACCCATCAATTTGGAGTTAAAAACGATTCCCACCAATGATGTTGAGTGCAAGATACGATCGGAAACTGGTGTCCAGCTGTTATTAACACTTCAGTTGCCCAATAGGTTTGTTAAGCGCATATTTTCCTCGTGTCTGCATTCATGAACCGAACCGTGTAGAGCTGTACGAAAAATTTCACGTTCTCCCAGTAAAGTGAATGTATGATGAGCATCCGTAGCGAAAACTCGGGAATGGCAGAATGCGAGGGCTGGACGAGCGAGCTTGGGAGTGAAAGAAGGACAAGAGTCAGACTTTGTTACATGGTGGGTGGGTGTGTATGTGTGCCAGCTACGATTGGAGTGCCGTGCCGTCGTGATGGTCCTCGCTCGAGGTACCCAGCAAACTGTGATTTACAGTGGCCCAGGAGTTTATAGCAGTGTATATGTAGTGCATCCAGAAGTTGGGGGATGACGGTCTAGCCGCTCAACGAGCCATAATTCAACGTTACACATTTTTCTCAATCGCCATTTTTTCCCCGTATTTCCGGTGTCTTTCAGTATCACGTTTCGCCCACTTTCTCATTATCTCGCGCTCCTTCCCCTTCGCACGACGTCATTGAATTGGAAAAATGTTAAGTGGCTGCATGAAATATCGTACCCCAACGGGATGATCTTGGAACTTTTGTACAAAGTACCAACACTTTGTCGCCATATTTGACGTGGATATAGACGAGGGCACGGAAGACCACGTCAACTTGGACCTCGTCTGTGAGACGACAATTTGCAGAGTCAAATGTCCCCTTGATAACCGCTAAACGGGGGCATAATTAACTCGATTTTTCCGGCGTGTAAAGCACTCTCGTTAAAGCCAAATCCTCCCTTCAATAATTCGACGTTTGATACGTCGGATATTTTTTACCCCGCGATCAGAGTGTGCGGAGGGAGGAGACCCTCGAGACCGGAAGTCATTAGTGAGAACTGTGCAGCAATGAAGTGATACAAAACCGAAGCGAGAATACCGGGGTGTTGAAAAATGTTCGTGAGAATCGTTCGGGTCTATGGAAGGAAAAAGAAGAAGATAAAAGAGGAAGGGGACACAAAGAGGGCGTGACGCAATGCTTGCTATTCGGCACAGTTATTATATATACAGCACCATTAATTCTACGTAACGTATATGCACTTTTGTAACCGACGGGCATAAAAGACGCGAGATGGTGCGCGAGCTTGTTTCGAGAGAAAAAAAAACGGCATGCCAGGCGCCTCTGCTACCCATATACTTGTTCCGTTCTGCTCGTTCGTTTTTCTGTAAGGATGTGAAATGGGCCGTGAGAGTAATTTTTAAAGCGGCGCGATACCGAACGATGTTCGAGCTCAGATACGAAATAAATTTTCGCGCTATCCGCACGCACTCGTACGTGCGCATGGAACATCTGTTTTTCTTTAGGTTACACTGAGATGGAATCGTTTGCAGGTTGCGAAACTTTTTTCCGTAACTTTGTTTGGGCCTATTTGGGAAAAAGATTCCATTGGAAGATTTTCCATTGTACCGCCGATGTTTTCGAATTTTGCGTCGTTCCATTGTGGTTCGTAACTCGTCACATCGTTCGGGGCAGCGGGAAAGTGCCAAAAACATTGCCGATAAAACAGGTTGCTGCTTTACCATCTAATGGTAAATGATGCCCGTTTTTACCGACGGATCGGTTGGTATACAGGCGATTGTTCTTCTGGAAACCAGGCGTTGATTGGGAGAATTTCAAATCATTCGGTACCGACGTTTTTGAGAAAAGTTTCGAAAACTTTTCGGGGATTGTGTTACCGGCGGCGCAATCTGTCATATCGCCTTCAAGACTCCCTGTTGATGGATGCTCATTGATCCTCGGTGCATGTTATACTGCAGGACGAAGATCCTTGGTCGCTGTTTCGTCTTCTACACGAATATTGTAGGGTGAAATAAAAACCCTTGATATTAGGGGCCATATATCATTTTCGCTCTTGCCCGAAGTCTCGACGTAACGTACAACGGTTTCATGAGGACGATCATTACTCGTATACATAGAAATAAATGAGCCGTGTGGAGCCGAATGTTCTGCCGAGAAAACGGGGAAAAAATCGGTTCGTGTCAAGCAAGCGTAGAGCTTATCAAGAACGTATCCGCAGCTGCTGCACAATGATGACCGTCCCGTGATGAGGTCGTCAAACGCTGGCTCATGTAGCCACTCTACGACCGTATTTCCGGTTAAGATAGCAACCAGAGGGTACGTGCAGTGATGGCATTTTTGCGGTCGACTCGTGACAACAAACAAATGGCTTTTTCCTTTTTCCGCACCCTCAGCACCGATCACAGTTTTTTTTGGTTACCTTTATGTGAGAATAATGGTCGGTTCGTGACGTCAGCACCGAACAGCATGACTAGGTGGCACAAAGAATGCCCGTCGTACCACATCACTTGCGATATTTGACATTCCGCTGACCTCGCAAGGTAAAAGTTCTCGCCCCCGCTGTCCCGAAATAAACAATCCTGAGGTTGGGTACTGCTGACCTTGAGTTTTCCGATCGAAGGTTAACGTGCCAGGAGTGCAGCTGAGATCGTGTCTGCTTACGAATATCTTGACACGTTTGACCTTGGAGTGAACCGCGAGTCGGAAAGTTTTGGAAATCCTGATAGGGGATTGTTTGGGTTTGTTTTGGAGGTTAGTGAACGATTGTCGGGTGACGGAGATAAGCACAGATCGTAAATAGAGAAACAATTCGTCCTAAGCTGCGTTCTAGTGATCGTCAAGGTCGTTTCGCGTTACGTGGTCACGCGTTTGGAAGAGCAATAACATTATTGCTCACGAGATTCCACCGAGGGGTGGATTAGGGCTTGAAATCGGAGACGATCCGGACGGGTATTATGTAGGTATGTGTGTGTGTGTGTGTGTGTGTCTATCGTTATAACTTCGGTGTTTGGAGGGCTGTTTCGTTTTGCCTTATCTGTATCTCTATAGGGGAAAGAGATAGTCATCGTTTGGTGTCGCCACGCCCGAGGTACGTGAATGTCCACTTGGCAAAGCCCAGCAGGCGTCACGCGAGCTTATTTCGACCGATTACACATCACGAAGCTTCGTACCCCTAACCAAACAGCCCAACCACCACGGTTACCGGCTATTCCGGGAGGCTAACATTGCCTCGCGAACCAACTCGGTCTCGTACGCAACCGGAAACGAACCAACGTAAGCCCAACGACCTGGAGCTGCTCTAAAAAAAAAAAGAAAAAGTATCGGGTCGAAGTTTGCTGATGTGTTATTGAATTAGGACGACACGTCGCACGCGGCTCAGCCATTAGAGAAATCGGTAACAGGTTTTTCGAATTTTTTCCACCAACGAATCCGCGACAAAATGTTTGCAGTCGACCTACCATTAGTAGAAGGTCCTGTAGGTCTCGGACTTTTGTATTTGTGAAGGAAGAAAATTACGAACTCACTCATACAGCGTATACATTATGAAGGCGTCGAAATTGATGGGCGTATGACATTTTGGCTCAAATAAATATTGTCAGTTGGCAATTGAAGATGCGTTTATTGCTAAGAACAAAATTCCGAATGCAGAGACTTCCCTAGGATTAGTAGGAATAAAAATTCGTTACAAAAATACGCAAAGAAAATTGTCAAACGGTTTCGATTTTTGTTTCAGCTATCTTGATAAATAAAAATAATAGACATTATCCCGTCATTAATAAAAGCGAGTATCTTAGTATTCACAAAATAATCTTTACCCATTGTGGGATCAGTGAAAATTAATTAAATCGTCTCGTGATATCCTTCTCGTTTTTCCAATATGGGATCGGGTAATGTTTTATTTTTGCAACTTACTCGGCTTCCTCCACGGTTTCTTTCATGGCTAGGAAGACACAGTTCAGTAGTATGGTCGCCATGACCACGTAATCGAAGTACTGATTTGTACTAAGGAAGATGCAGCAACGCCTCATTGGATTCCAAGGTGAGAATATGAACCAGCTCTTCGTGGCTGTGAAACGGTGGATGTAGTTCTTGCGAAACCTCTTCGAGACCACACAGAACGTCTGCAATCACATAAACGGGACAAAAAATACGATCAAATTTTTGGCCCTTGAAACACCGTGTGGATGATTTTCATTCTCAAGGGGTCTGGACGAGCTTGAAATCTCGAAATACGATGTTTAAAAAAATTGTATACCTTTTGAGCCTACGGATGCAACTTCAATTTGCTATGAAGATTTTGTAAAAAAATACAAAAATGATGACGAGTTATGGCAACTTTTGTCGCAGATGTACCCTTTTTTTGCGTTTTTCTCAAAACAATGTTTTTCTGAAACCGTGCAATCTCTCAATCTATTCATCTGATTCAATCCAAATTCGGACAGAGCATAGTTTACAACATTTTTTATCGTGTAACGGGATAATTTTTTCATATGTTTATCTACTTGTTAATAACAAATGATTGAAGTTGTTTTTTGGTCAAAAATCGACCTTTTTCCACAACTTGCCATTATCGTAATTTTTGAAATTCCAATTGATCCGTTCACACGAAATTTGTATTATTATAAAACTATTTTTTTTTTGTTTTTTTTTTGTTTCCGAGCAGTTTAGTTGCTAGAACCCTTTACACCTACTGACCATGCGGCAAGGGTGGCACTTTGTTTAAATAATAATAACTTCATTGTTTATCAATATTTATCAGTGGGAAAAAACTTCAGCTTGGCATGACTATGTATACAGGGTGTCCCAGAGCTGATGGTAGTCCTTAAAATAGGGGGTTGGGGGTGAAATTCCGAGTCGATTGATATAAGTATGCATGGGTCTCAGATCAACCCTGGAATTGTTACTAATCTTTAAAGGTGGGCCAATCAGGTGCGCCCGCGTTAAAAAATTAGTAATAATTCAGGGGTTGATCTGAGACCCATACATCCTCATATGAATCGACTCAGAATTTCACCGCCGTCCCCCCATTTGAGGGACTACCATCAGTTCTGGGACATCCTGTAGATTGTGTACGAAATCCTGACATCGTCGCCCCAATACGCTTTTTTTTTAAATATTAAAAATCGCACGGTTTTTTGGGCCTCAAGCTTATGCAGACTCGTTAATTATAAACGAAGATAAATATCTGAAAAATCGGGAATGATTCGTCCATTGATGTCTGCATCGTGATTAGAAAAATAACAGAAAACATCGGAAATGACAAAGCCGTTGGTGGGACCTTAAGGGGTTACCCCCACTTGCGATTTTGAGAAAATCGATTTTTTTTATTGCATTTTTTTTGAAGTATAAGTGTCTGAGAATATGTCCTGAAAATTTCAAGTCGATCCGAACAAAATTGACTGAGATATGAGCCCTGAAAGAGAAGAATCCTTTGTGTAAACGACCGGAAATTGAAACTTTAAACGCGTTTTTCTCAAAATGGCATTTCTGAAGTCGCTGACCAAGATTACTCGAACACTAATGAACCGATCTTCTTGAAATTTTGCAGGCTTATTTAATACATAAAAATGTAGTCTTTAATCGTTCGATTTTTTTTTTCGAAAAAAAAAAATGGCCGTTTTATAGCCAATAAACGGCCTTTTTTTCGTTAAAATCGAACCATTAACTTTGACTGGCCTCCATTTTGTGAAAAATTAATATTTTTTAAAATCCTTCGATTAAAGACTAGTTTACACTTCTATTTGACCAAGTCCATCCGCATTTTTTTTTTTCAGATGATCCACTTCGCCGCAATGTTGGTCACCGCAAACCGTGTATATAAAAACATTATTTCATTGACGGCCATTTGCCACTAAATAATGTACTATTTTTCAATAAAAAAATTACTTAAAGTTCTTCAAGATGTATTCTTTAAGATGTTATATTGATCGATTAAAAAAGTTTTGTAGTTTTCTTTAAAAAAATTCATGAAAAAAGCCTTTTTTTTGCGCTACAAGTGGGGGTAACGCCTTAAGTATTGAATATATCAAACAACGAGTATCGGTATTTTATGGCCTGTAGCTTTATCATCGCGGGCCATGAATACGGTTTTTTAACTATAGATCTAAACGTCAGCCCCCAAGATTCCAGATACACGTTTATTTTTCAATCACGTAATATCTCCTTCTTATCGCAACTATCGGACGATCCATAGCGACGCTTATTCTTCGGCGATATCAACATCGATATTTTCGTCGATATCGCTCTGTTCAGTCAATAGACTTCACCGTTCGCACTTGTTTTTCTTTCTGTTACCTCGCAGTACATTAATTCATATTACGCCATTAGATTGACGCGATGTCTCGCATCACGAAAATTGATCGAATCTTATCGCAGCTATAAAACTTCAACTTCCTGTTGAGTTCAGGTGCTTACAGAATGTCACCGTCCGGCGATTTCGAAGCCAAATTTAATTGACGATAAACGAATGTCACGGATTTCAAAAAAATAATAATATCAACGAACGAAAAGTTCAATTGGTCTACATTATTATTGCTCGTGCATTACAATAAGTATAATTATTGCATATGTATGCATACGTATTATTTATATATTTCCTCCTGTAGCCTCACAAATAATCATAAACAATTAAGGAACATTGTGAAATTGATCGACGAAAAAAAAATCGCGCGATCATCACGAACCATAGAAAAATCATATGACTTGTGAATAAGCGAGCGTTGCAAATGTCACCGAACAACATTTCAAGCGGAAGTATTTAACGAAAAAGCGATCGACGTGCGTTATCATTTATTAACGGGTTCCGCTCGCTTTAATTCGCGGGCACGAGACTATTATGCTCGGCAACATTTGTTCCGGGGGTGATTACAAGGATTTTTTTTTGGATAAGGTTCCGACCCCCCCGACCCCTTCGATCAAGGTGAAATTTTGCGCAACCCTCGCTTTTAGTATTCTAAGGCAATCCCTTAAGGGATTTTTGGCGATTCGCAATAGTTTTCGAGATGTTGAATTTTTAATTTGTTTTTAGGGTAAGGTTTCGAATCCCTCTCCCCCGCCGATCGAGTTGAAATTTTGCCCAAGTCTTCCTTTTAATATCTGAAGACAACATCTAACGGGATTTTTAGCGACTCGCAATAGTTATCGAGATATTGAATTTTTAAGTTTTTTTTTCCACGCACGCTGATTTTATATATATCTGCTACGTCTCTGTTCATACCTATACATGTGTCGTGTTCTCCGTTTTGTCCAAACAAAAACACCCAACCAAACCCAAACACACTTGAAGAAACCCAAACGAACCCAAACCCAAAGACTGCTGCGCGTCACCAAAAATCCCTTTAGGAGATGTCTTAAAATATTAGAAGGAAGGTTTGAGCAAAATTTCAACTCGATGGGGGTGGTTTCGGAAGCTTACCCTTTTTCTAAGGGTTTGCCGTTCAAATTTATTATGTATATATATATATATATATATATATATAATAAATTATATATATATATAATATATATATATATGTATATATAATTATATATATATATATATATATATATATATATATATATATATATATATATATATATATATATATATATATATATATATATATATATATATATATATATATATAATAAATTCGAACGGCAATTTAGTTGTACATCAACAATACTCACTCTATGTATATATAGAGTGAGTAAAAAAAAGTTAAAGTATTTAAAGCCTTCACTATTTGTGTGTTTTTCTTGGCGATTTTCATTAACATAGAATGTTTCTTTTTAAACTAAGCCACCAATTGAAGAGATCTGGAAAAAAACGTTTAACGACAAAGCCCTCAATTACGAATATATATCGATAATTAAAAAGAGAATTAAGTGTATCTCAATATAATTTAACAAATAATAATTATTCTTATATGAAATCCATAGACAATGATAATCTTTATACACGACGATTGATAGATCATTGTCATTAGTTACAAGAATATTATGTTAGTAGTAGGAGTATTTAGTAGTTGTACTATAGTAGGTGTATCAAATCTTTTGTAATATTATATTGGGATGCTGAACAAGTACTCACTGTATTTTTTTGTGAAAATAAGTGCTTTATGTTAAAAAATCATTCCTAATGCTTTGAAATATTTCGAAACTGTTGTGTGATCAATTCCTGATTATTCTGCAAGTTCAGCTGGCGTCTGACATGAGTCGTCATGAAGTAACGTCACCAATTCAACACATCGAAAGCATTATTTTTGAAGAGTCTTAACCGATCTCTGCATGTTGCTTCCGGCAGAGCATGGTCGCCGTAAGTCTCAACAAGAAATCTGTGTGCTCCGGCTGCATAAAAAAAAGTAGTGCAGTAAAATTCCCCGCTAATACTCTTTTTTTGCCACGGCATTTGACATGTTTAACACTGTGAAACAAATTTGTTTACAGTTCGGCGAAATAACATACACTGAATTTCCAGTTTGTTTATCGAATTTTTTTATAGATGCGTTGCAATGTATATTTAAAACTAGTATAATTATATGTATGGTTGTTGAAGAGAAGAACAATATAATTAATATCGTTTATACGATTATCAAAGTATAGCTACAACGTATCTACATGCCTAGCAACTCTTTCATATAATTGTTTGTTTCATCAAAATGCTTTATTATTACTCTCGTAATGCATTATAATCATTTTGTAGTAAACGCTAATAAAAAAATATTTGTCTTTATCTTTGATGTAATAATGTGTTATCGTTTATGTAAATTACGTAATAAGGTGTTATTGTTTATGTAAATGACAATGATACGCGGCGTTAATGTAACTGGAATTTTCGTGAAAAGGGAAATAATTATATCATTAATTTAATAAGCAATAATAATTATTGAATATATTATTGTTTATGGAAATTTGGATAACAAACATCGTTGATATGATCGTGAAACTTCAGAAATAAGATAATCAATCATAAATCATCAAAATAATGGCAAGTTGAATAACTGTTTTGTAGAATTATTTTTGCTCATTATCGCACCTGTAAAAATATGAGTATGTATTATCTTTTTGATACACATTATCCTCGACCGGATATTTCGTAATGTAACTATTAGTCTGGAAACAAATCACGACTTTACCTAACGGAAGTACACGTAGGTGCACATGTGTGCCGAAATAACTGAGCAATAAAAAGGTGCTTCGTTGACAGTTCCGATATAATTTCGGTTCACACGTGACCTCGATTAGCGAGCATATGGGGGAGGGGGGGGACTGTATTTAATTATTTGGACAATTGTGTCAACTAATATGTACTGGATAAGTCAATTCAGCGGTTAGCAAATGTCACTATGATGAAATAATTACCTCTTGATGTGAGAGAGCTACGATTATTCGTCTTGTTTTTTTCGATCCTTATCTCTCCACTCTACATGCTTCGAGTTCTCTTCATGCGCGAGCGGAAATAGAGCCTTTAAAAAATTACGACACGGTATGCAGGCTAAAGAAACTGTTTAAAGAACGAGGAAATAAAAAAAAAATGAAGAATACATAGTTAATACTCGACTATGTATCCAGAGAATGAACGCTAAAAATCAACGAAATATTTTCTTTTACTCGAGAAAAAAGAAAAAAATGCCTACACGTTGTTGTTAATGTACGTAAACATATTATGTAGTTGTAACAAATAGAATCTATTAGAGAATTAAATTTTACTTCAACTATTTAATTAAAATTAGTGAACTTCGTTGAATGTTTCAAGTTAATTTTTTATTAAGGTTAAATATTAAATTAAGCCAATCATTTAATTGATGTTCACCACACAATAAAATCATAAAAGTAAATAAGAAAGCAAGAAGAGTGATTAACTAACAATTGTCATCGTCACAAAATAAAAAAATAAAAAAGTGGACGATTTTACGGTTTTACTCAGCTGCTTATAAGTCAAATTTGAGCAACTATTTTTTCGGATAATCGGAACTCGTTCGATAAAAATAGAAAAAATGAAACGTGCATAAGGTAGATGGTAATGGAGGAAAATGATTTATTAATTACCATGGATTAATAAATTAAATATTACACACCTCTGATCATTATCGTATCTTATGAATAGTAAGAAGTAGTTTATTTAGCGGTATCATATAATTTATATGATTATTATTATCTTATAATTATAATTATAATTGTCTTATAGTCATTATGATTATTATGATTATTATTCTATAAATAGTAGAAAGTAGTTTACTCATTACCATCTTTGAATGAATGGGTAATTTTATGATTACTGTTGTATTTTTCATCATTACACATTTCGCCCGTTTATAACGTGAAAAAAAATGTTAACGGTTCTGTAAAGTTGAGGTACTTTTTCAAAATGGTTGGGAACTTTCGTCGATGTTTGTTTTTGCGGTGGTCATGATGGCTCGGTTATGTTCAACAGCTGAACAAATATAACAACGTATAAACAGAAAAAAGTAGCCATGATTAATTATATTATACGTTTCAAATTCATGGTCGTTACATTCGTTTATGGTTCGTTTGTTGAACCTCGATAAAAGAAATTTGCACAGCTTGCTCAATACGGGATTAAAAGTCACCCTGAGTGCGATGAATCTTATGATTTGTGGCGTCGAGGTATATATAAAATGCATTCCATCTACGTACAATCAAACTCGCTGAAACGACAAACTCAACTGCAACAACCATGTCGAAACTCTCAATCTTTATTTCTGTCATTCTCGTGGTTTCGGTAAGTAAAGGCATCGCCCGAATATTCATAAATATTAGGAGTATTGAATAATAAGTGCTATCGTTTGGCTCGAGTATTCCACTCAAATCATAAAAAGGAGCTGAAAAGGAGGATGTTGAACCGAAAATGTCATGAAACTTACAATACCGGCAAAAAGTTTGCGGACAAAAATTTAAAAAAGTTCCGACAAAATGTTTTATGCTATTTCGCCGATTGTTGACATAAATGAATTTAATGAACGGAATTTTGAAGATGAGGAATTTACCTTCATTCTGTTTTTTTTTAATGTTTACAATTTTTTTTTTACGACTAGTACCCTTTTTCGAAAACGAGAATTTTATGCCTTTTTTGTTTCTTTTCTTCTTCTTATTTTTCTCTTCTTCTTTTTCTCGCTTCTTATTTTTTAATGCATTTCTTTGACCGGGATCTTGAAGGGGGAAGCTCAACCTACAATTTTGTTTTTCCTTAAGCTACGTACGATTTTTTTTCTAAAGATATTTAAATAAAAAAAAAGAGACGATTCGAAAAATAACGTGTAACGCGAAAACGCCAAGGAATCGAGGAAAACCTCAAGATAGTTGAAAGTGGAATTGGTTTTCGCTGAACTCGCGAGAATTTTTTCAGATTTTTGTTCTCCTATTTTCGGTAAAAAATCAGAAGACTTAATTACCGTAACGCGAGGATTAAGGGGATTGTGGTAAAATTTCAAGAAAAGAAATGGTATTTTTCTATTTCCAACGCAATATAATTATTTCAGATTTTTCCTCGACATTTTTTCCCCGTTAAAATGGTATGATTTTCTAGTCACGTCAATCGATTGATTTCAACCAATTTTTAATAATCAGTTCTGACGAAATTACTTTTAGAAGAAGTGATGACTTTTGATAATTTTAAATCAATTTAATCGTTTTAGGTAGAAGATTTGAGTAAAATAGTTAATTTGTTGAATTATACATTAAACTTTGCCTCGTCGAAAAACCACCTCTCGCAGACTATTGAAAATGGAAAAATGTTATTTTTTCCTCTCGTAAAATTTGACCACAAATCCCTTAGTTCTCGAGTTACGGTAATTAAATCACCTGATTTTTTACCGAAAATAGATGAAAAAAAAATTTCGAAAAAAATCTGAAAAAGTTCTCGCCACCTTAACGAAAACCAATTCAACTTTTTACTATCTTAAGGTTTTCCTTCAATCCTTGTCGTTTTACATTACATGTTATTTTTCAAATTATCCCTTTTCTTCAAATAAATCAAAATATCTTTAAGAAAAAAAATCGTACGGAGCTTAGAAAAACAAAAATTGAAGTTTGAGCTTCCCCCTCGATGATTCCGGTCAAAGAAGTGCTTATAAAATTTTTGTAGGAATAAAAAGGCAAAAAATGGTCGTTTTCGAAAAGGGGTACTAGTCATAAAAAGAATAGTGAAAAATGTTTTCAAAAAACGGAATGGTGAATTCCTCCCCTTCAAAATGCCGTTTATTAAATTCATTCATGTCAACTATAGGCGAAATGTCAAAAAAATCATTCCGGAGCTTTTTCAAAATTTTGTCCGGAATCTTATCGCCGGTAATGTACATATCTACTATTTACATATGCATAAATATAAATGTAAATTTCAATGCCAATTGACAACTTGGGTCGATCAAAAAAATAATCTATAATTGAAAATTATACATTTTTTAATAACTCTAAAAATTATAAACTATATTTTAAACATGGGCATTTTGCAGTTTCAAGCTTAAGAATAATGAACCTGGCAACGAGCAATGAGCTCCGCAAAAATTGTACTTCCTGTAAGTCATAAAACGTCAATTGAGAATGAATTTACCTGCGTTCAGAAATACTTTTTATTCGATTTATCAAATTTAACACTATGAGTTCACATTGCCTTTAAAGAATTGAGTGGAAAAACTCTCACAGGGAAAAAAACTCAAAAACAATTGAGCGGAAAAACTTAAAAACTCAAAAACAATTGAGTGGAAGAACTCAAAAACTCAAAAACAATTGAGTGCAAAAACTCTCACTTCTATTGCCTCAAGTCCTTAAGGGGATACACCAGTGTGAACGCTGAAAATTTGTGATTTTCGGGAATTTTTTGGAAGAAAAGTATTCAGTTAAATGTTTGAGAAAATTAAGAATATTTTTGGCTATATTTGACCTATATTACATCATTTATTTTCATAAAAAAATATTGAGATCCAAGCGACTTATGCGCTGCCTGCGGAGGCGCCAAATAAAAGTTTCTCCACTGCTGACATGATTCTAGTTATGAAAAAAGTTATGAAAATACGTAGTTATGAAAATACGAAAATGCGTAGTTATGAAAAAAGTTTCTTTCCTTCCCTATAAAATGGTCGTCTTTTTCAATGCCAAATCGTCAATTTTCATCCAACAAAAAATATCCTACGTCACTGTAAAGTAAATATATTCAAGAGTACTCAGTTCAAATTTCAAGTCAATCGGATAATTGCTCTTTGAGTTACAATGTCAGCAAATTTGAAATATCTCATTTCGAGAAAAACGCGTTCGAAGATTTAACTACAGATTTTTGCAAAATAAAATGATTAGAGATATAGCCTTGACATTTTTACAGGATATTCTTGAAAGCACAAACTGTCGAAAAAAGCAAACAAAAAATTGATTTTTTGAAAGTGTCATACTGGTATAGCCCCTTAAAAGGCTTAATTCGAGTTTGATGGGAAAGAAAAATTTATTCCATCGAATTTTTAGGTAGCCTGCGACGAGAACGCAGAGAGCGAGGCACAGAAGAAAATTTTGCGTGCCAGAGCGGCGTGCGTTGCGAGCATACACCACGCATCAAGATCGATCTCGCAAAAGTACCATGCGACGGTGGAGCAATTAAGCACTCTTGAGGAGAGAGACGTAAGAAAACAATGCAGCTCAAAAAATTAACGCGCCCAAGCTCGCAAGCAACATTTTTCGTGAATTTTCTGCGATCACGGACTTCGACTTTGTTTAGGCAATGTTTGAGATAGTGAGGGAAGCAACCGACAAACTCAACACACTTATACCGGTCGCACGCAGCGCACCTACAGACGAGGTACCATCGGACGTCCAGACGGCTTTCGGAGACGTTGTTCATTGCCACGAGCCCGTGAGTGCGATGTATTATTTAAACGAACAAACAAAACGAAGAAATGCTGCAAAGAAACTTGCAATGTATTTCGAGCACTTGGCACGCAAAATCCTGTTATATGACCTCCTCATGACCTCGAGTCGCTCACTCGCAATCAATGACAGTCAAGGTCAACTTCGATGAAAACGAGTTTTTGCCGAACTCGAGACGAACGCCTAGAGCATGGTTTCGTCTTGTTTATGATTTTGATCTGAACACAAAAAACGAATGCTGTACGAAGGATAACGTGGCGCATTGGGCCACGCGAAATGATTTTGAAAGTCAATGAGATAAACTTTTTACTCTGTCACCAGCTTGCAATCTTGGTGTCCGAAGTCACATACCGGGCTTCCGATTTAATGGACGGACTCCTCGAACATTCGGATAAATCGCCCGTCCAATCGACGAGATGCAGAAAATGCATGGAACGCGAGATCGACGGATAGACTGATCATTTATTGATCCGACATCTGGCAATTTTTCATGACGCTGAGCGACCTGACAAGCATAGATCGATAAATAATAATATATTTAGAAAATAAAAACCCAAGAATCGCTACATTTGTCTAAATGAAAAACAATGTGGTAGGAAAAATTGGCAAACAAATAAAACATCGCTCGATGAATATGTTATTGGTTTATCTCTAGTTGAAACGTATTGCCCACTTGTCGACTTCCATTTTCCGCATTTAATCGCAACCCCTGCAAGTATTAATTGATATTAATACCATAGCGAATCATGATACATCAACTATAACAAAAGAAAACTTACGAATATCGTTTCATCCCCACCATCGTATTTGTTTCGCATTCTTGAATTTCGTTTCATCATTTTTTCGCGAAAAGTTGCAAACTTTTTGTCAAAATATACATAGCTTTCGAAGGATTGTCGGTTTGTTGGGGTTTTTTTATGTTTATAACTCAAACGCAAATAAAATCAAAAGCTTACAATACTTTTGACTAAAAAAATCCAATAGAAAATGGACAATAAAACAATTTAAAAAAATTAACGATATTTATAACGCAAACAATGTGCACAGGATACAAACCGTACATTATGAGTTTGTTTGGATTCGTTATGCTTATAACCCAAACCCAAACCCAATTAACAATTTACAGTAGTTAGAACCGAATCAAACCCAAACGGGCGCAATAAAAACTGAACAATATGCATTTACCGAACAAAGTGTACAGGGATGTCGAAGTATTAGGGGCTTGTTTAGGTGTGTTATGCTCATAACCCAAACCCACGCCCAATGAAAAGTTCACAATATTACAACCCAATAAAAGCTCAACAATATTCATAATCCAAACAAAGTGTGCAGGAATTGCGAAGACTTTGGCTTTGTTAGGTTTTGTAACGTTGCGTTACGAATATCAAGACTATCTGAGGAAGGTGAGGTAAGCGGGCTTGCGTAGCTCAGTAGTCAGAGCAGTCGACCAGCAATCGCAAGGTCCCGGATTCGAATCCCGGCCCAGAAGAGCACTGCGCTTTCCGCTGATGGTTCTTTGGGAGTTTTTTCGGGGGTTTAACACCAAACCCAATAAACACTTTACCATATATATAAGCTAAACAAATCCAATGAAAATATCATAATATTCATAACCCAAACAAAGTGGACAGGGGTAACCAAGTATTTTTAAATATTATAGACGGATCTGCATATCATATTCAATTAAATTTTTATCATAATTAATGGTATCCTGCAATAAATGGTATCCTACAATAAAATTTTTGGGTTAAATAGCTCTGTGGTGCCTTAAGAAAATGTATTATTTAGCATCCATATACGACTATATACAAAATGAATTAATCAAAATATAAAATGAATATTAAAACTTGCGACAGATCAACATAATGGAATTATTATCCAGTTATATAACGTCAGAATTTTATCAAAACGAAGAAACTTAAAATATAACGAAAATCATTTGAAGAACAGAAAGGTCGGGGGGCCATTGCGCGATCGTTAGAACGCCGATGTGCAACAATATCGGCACATAATACGAGACCTGTAACTGTGGTGAATTATTGTATTTCGTGTAGTTCACGTATGACGTAAGCCAAGCCTCCTATTCATCATACTGACGGAAAATATTGCAGGGCTAAACATTCATACTTTCCAATGTTTCCACGAGGATTCTTTATCGAATTAACCTTTCGACTGCACACTAGGTCATTTTGACCCCATTTTTTTTCTACTGCCTGTATCGCAAAATGGGGTTCCCCCATTGTATCCAAAAATCGGGTTCCCCCATTGTATCCAACATGGGGGTTCCCCCACTATATCCAAAAATCGGGTTCCCCCATTGTATCCAACATGGGGGTTCCCCCACTGTATCCAAAATGGGGGTTCCCCCACTTTATCCAAAATGGGGGTTCCCCCATTGTATCCAAAATGGGGGTTCCCCCATTGTATCCAAAATGGGGGTTCCCCCACTCCTACTCTATAGGTGGACACACAGCCCCCATCCTCCATCCTGCCCGGGGAACTGAGGACAGCTGGCGAAAAAGGACCTGGGGTCGAATTGACCCCCGCTTTGCAGTAGCGCGATAAAAGAAAAAAACATTTTTGTGGTGAATTTCGATGTTATTACATGTAAGGAACTTGCGATAAAAAATTCCCGTAGATATTATTTATTTTACGTTACTATAGTAAATTATGTATTCAGAATGCCGATCATAAAATTAAATGCAAGTGTCTGTTATACAGGAGGGCTATGTGCAACGAGCACCGAATGTACTTATGCGTCGATTGCGGTAAATGTGAATAATATTAAGGCATTACCCCCACTTGTAGCGCAAAAAAGGCCTTTTTCATGATTTTTTTTAAAGAAAACTACAAAACTTTTTTAATCGACCATTACACCATCTTAAAGAACACATCTTGAAGAACTTTCAGTAATTTTTTTATTGAAAAATATTACATTGTTTAGTGGCAAATGGCCGTCAATGAAAAAATGTTTTTATATACACGGTTTGCGGCGACCAACATTGCGGCGAAGTGGATCATCTGAAAAAAAAAATGCGGATGGATTTAGTCAAATATAAGTATAAACTAGTCTTTAATCGAAGGATTTTAAAAAATATTCATTTTTCACAAAATGGCGGACAGTCAAAGTTAATGGTTCGATTTTAACGAAAAAAAAACGGCCGTTTTTTGGCTATAAAACGGCCATTTTTGTAGAAAAAAAAATCGAACGATTAAAGACTACATTTTTATGTATTAAATAAGCCTGCAAAATTTCAGGGAGATCGGTTCATTAGTGTTCGAGTAATCTTGGTCACCGACTTCAGAAATGCCATTTTGAGAAAAACGCGTTTAAAGTTTCAATTAGCCGGTCGTTTACACAACGGATTCTTCTCTTTCAACGCTCATATCTCAGTCAATTTTGTTCGGATCGACTTGAAATTTTCAGGACATATTCTCAGATACTTGTACTTCAATAAAATGCAATAACAAAAAATCGAGTTTTTCAAAATCGCAAGTGGGGGTAACCCCTTAAGTTATTGAAGTAAAAGCATGCGGAAATTGTACGATTTCAACAATTAATCTGCGGAAGGAGTCGACCTTTTCGGTTGTTGACTATCCCACAAATGCGCAAATTCAAACCTCCGAATAAACGAACTTTTCGGAAAAACGATCGACACCATCTTTTTCGTATCTACAAACCTTTCGCTTCAAAAACCTCAAAGGACTTTTTTTTATATATTTTGAAAAAAAAGTCATGGTCTTTTTCGTGCGAGTACGTATTTTTTAACGCATCTCCCACGTTCAACGAATGTTTGGGCACTTAATTTTTGTTTTTCTTAAAAAAGAATTGTTGGGCCAAAGAAAAAAATGCATTTTTACCGAAAAACAACGATCTGAAAAACGTCCGGGGTCAGATCGACCCCATATGCAGTCAGGAGTTCGTGGCGGAAGTGTGCAGTCGACGGGTTAAGAACCGATTGAAATTGAATGACGGAATGTCAGAGTGATACGTGATCTAATAATTCGAACGTGATGATTAAGGGGTTACCCCCACTTGCGATTTTGAAAAAATCGATTTTTTTATTGCATTTTTTTGAAGTATAAGTATCTGAGAATATGTCCTGAAAATTTCAAGTCGATCCGAACAAAATTGACTGAGATATGAGCGTTGAAAGAGAAGAATCCGTTGTGTAAACGACCGGAAATTGAAACTTTAAACGCGTTTTTCTCAAAATGGCATTTCTGAAGTCGGTGACCAAGATTACTCGAACACTAATGAACCGACCTTCTTGAAAGTTTGCAGGCTTATTTAATACATAAAAATGTAGTCTTAATCGTTCGATTTTTTTTTTCGATAAAAGTGGCCGTTTATAGCCAAAAAACGGCCTTTTTTTCGTTAAAATCGAACCATTAACTTTGACTGTCCGCCATTTTGTGAAAAATGAATATTTTTTAAAATCCTTCGATTAAAGACTAGTTCATACTTATATTTGACTAAATCCATCCGCATTTTTTTTTCATATGTTCCACTCCGCCGCAATGTTGGTCACCGCAAACCGTGCATATAAAAACATTATTTCATTGACGGCCATTTGCCACTAAACAATGTAATATTTTTCAATAAAAAAATTACTGAACGTTCTTTAAGATGTGTTCTTTAAGATGGTATATTGATCGATTAAAAAAGTTTTGTAGTTTTCTTTAAAAAAATTCATGAAAAAGGCCTTTCTTTGCGCTACAAGTGGGCGTAAGGCCTTAATAAGATTAGGGAGCGTACATAAAAGCCTCGTTCGAGTAACGAACAATCAAATTTCGTCACGACGATCAGGCGAGCTCTAAGAGATTTAACATGCCTAAACCCTCGGTCATCCTTTGCGTCGTGCTTCTTGTCTCGGTAAGCTCATCAACCCAAGCAAACCCAGACATACATAACGACAAACTTTACACAATAAGAACCGCTAGAAAACAATTCGATTTACGTCATTCAAATGTTACATAAAAATTTAAAAGAAAAACCCGTACAGATTAATAAGACATTTTGTATAGGATTATAAATTCGTACACGGTTGAGCGGAGACTCATGCCAAAGTAAATGCCACACGCGTATAACTGATCAAACGAAATTCTCGAAATACGTGGCTTACCTAACGTATAAAAATTTACGTGGTCGACCGTCCCAGGTAGGAATTGACGATGAAAAAAGGGCTCGCCAAGCTCTGAAACAAGGCTCACATTTTTTAATTCAGGCTGAGCACCAGCCTGATTTCAGGCCTAGCTGAACCTCTGAATGATAACGCGGTTTCAGGCTCTTGCACACAGGCTTGACCAAAGGCTGGTAGAAAAGCCTGTACTAAGCCTGAAACGACGAAACAAGGCTCAAAACGAGCCTTAATGAAGCCTTCACGAGAATTTTTATGACCAGGCTTATCCCAAACTCTTCTCGAGGCTATATGAGGCCTGTTTTTAGTTTTCTATTTTCTACATTGGGGTAAATTTAATACATTTGTAAAGAATTCATTTTATTCATTATATATACTTATTATTTATTATATTATTTGTTATAAAATATATATAAAAAATATTTTTAAAAACAATACTTTATTTTATTTGTTGTTTATGGGACACGTAATACACAGAGTGTACGCAAACTCCAGAGAGTGAGTATGTACGAAATCTGTGTGTGACGAGAAAAAAAAAACTTTTTTGTGTACCTCATAAATATCGATGAGAGCATATGTTCAAATGTTCTGAGCTGCCTCCTTCGCTTACGTTTTTCGTGTCTTCGCACTTGACAAATTCATTGCAACATTTTTTTTTTCATAAAAGTACAGAAAAAATATTATTTTAAACTTCTTTTATTTTATCACAACCTGAAACAAGCCTGCATCCAGCGTGGATTTTTCAGCCTTAAAATTCACCGGCTGAATAAAGCTTGAAATAACCCTGAGTTTAGGCTAAGCAGCCAGTCTTGGTTCCAGGCTACGCCAAACGATGCAATGAAACCAGGCCCAGGTCTGTCTCACTCAGGCTCGGTGAAACAAGGCTCGCACAAGCTTGTTTCCATCGTCAGCCTTTTGAATCCCTACCTGGGGTGTCTTAAAAACAGTCAAAAAGTAGATTCGAATTTCTCACAGTATCGTTATTTCTAACGCGCCTGTCAACGAGAGCCGACGTGAGTGCAGATACCGGTAGTTCGCTGGGGTACCGCTAGATGGCGGGCTGGTGAATTTATTCCCACAACGAGAGGCAGCCAGTTCGTATGTAGAAAACCTTACTCGCTAGCACGCTGGACGTTTGTTATCACGGATGTACGGAAATCCGGGCTTTCATTTGGGAAAATACGGATGCGCAGTCTGTCATGGATAAAGTTGGATGAAATTCTGCGGAGAGGTTGCAAAGCCTCCTCGCACTCGTTAATACTAAGCAGCCTAGGGAAAAAAGGAAAAGATTGTTGACAGGGTGAGTCATAAATTTCCAGATGCCGACAAAATTCTGAAGGAAGCGGAGAGCCGGTGCCTGTCAAGCTTAAACTTCGCCGTGCATGAAATGATCGAGATATATCACGGTATGCGGTGGCACGAGTTCCACAGAGCGGTACAAGATGTAAGAGCAAGTCTAGAGAACGTAATTTCGTACGATCATTACCGTCAATATATTTATTTCGATTCGTAAAAATACAGAAAATTCAATTTTATCGCCCACAGGATGCATTCAAGATCTACAGCAATAGATCACAGGAAATAGACGAACTTAGAATTCAGGTTTTCCAGGTCAATACAATGGAAGTGACGAAGGAGGTCGAGACGCACGGCTGTACAATTATTGAATGCAGCGTGGATGTGAATATGATATTCTATGAACAAGAAGCAGCGTGAACAAATTTTGGAGTCTGGACAGTTTGTAGATAACTATATATCAGGTTGATAAAAAAGTTTTGTCGCAACAATTTCAATATAATTCATTTATTTATATATCTTATACAAAACATTTCTAATCAACAATATATCCGCCATCGGTTTCTATGACACTCGACCATCTAGTTGGCAACTTATTTATTCCCTTTGCCCAAAACTGCGGTGGCTGGAACTCAAAGAAATTTGAAATATCCCTTCTGAGATCGTCGACGTTTTTGAAAGTTTTGTTTCTCAAATATGCCTTCAAATGTCTGAACAAATGATAGTCAGATGGCGCGATGTCGGGAGAGTATGGTGGATGAGGAACGGTATTCCAGTGAAGCTCAGTGATTGTTTTGTGGGTTTCCTTTGCGACATGGGGTCTCGCGTTGTCGTGGAGAAGGTGCACAGTCGCGCGTCTTGGCCGTTCTTTTCTTATAGCTTTTGCCAATTCCTGGAGATTCTCGATGTATTGTGTAGAGGAGATCGTCTTACCTACAGGGAGAAAGTTGTGAAACAGCATTCCCTTTGCGTCCCAAAAACAGCACAACAAAACATTTTGCGAGTGACGATCAGATTTCGGTTGGTGTGGCGGTTTTTCTCTGATAGGAAGCCAGTAGGCAAAACGCGTTCTGTTATCATACAAGACCCAGCTTTCATCTCCCGTCACAAGATCTTCTAAAAACTCCTTGCGATGGTGGCGAAGCAGGAGAGGCTGGCAGATGATCACGCGACAGTTCTCATTGTCGTCGGTGAGACGGTGTGGTATCCATTGAGCTAGAACCTTCCTGTATCCCAAGTTGTGTAAGTGATTGACTATTGACGGTTGGGTGCAGCCAAGTTCTCTTGCTAGCTCGTGCGTACTTGCTTCCGGTTTTTCTTTGATGCAGCGGAGTAATGCTTCATCATCGATGGTCGAGGGTCGTCCGGAACGTTCCTTATCTTCAAGGCTTGTGTCTCCAGATTTAAAACGATTGAACCAACGCTGGACTGTTCGATGAGAAACTACGTTCTCGCTGAATGCATCCTGTATATGTTTAGCAGTTGTGCTTGCGTTCGTGCCGCGCCGCCACTCGTAAAAAATGATCGCTCGAATCTGCTCCTGCGAGATCGAAACCATTCCTGTCCACTAGAACGCGCGCTCGCTCTTTTATACCCTCCCATGCAGAAATGTGACCGGGCATTCCCGACTTGACGTCTGGTCCAGGCCTGGCTTGCCTCGTCCGATTTACCTAACCGTGCCCTTTTGTGGAACAGACTAGGAATGCCACAAAACCTTTTCCTGGGGAGAACGTTGACATTTCCTGAATATTAAATGCCAACCTATTATTAAATAATATTTTTTGCGTCATCAGAGATATTAATAATTGAATGTAATAATATGATTACATTTATTGTAATTGTATACTCCGTTTTACCATCATATTATTTTGTTTAAGAATAATCTACGCCTGACAATACTATCATGTAGAATCAGTTATGATGGTCAACGAAAATTATATGCTGATATGGTGGAGGATATAATTACAATAAATGGAATCAGATTATCACGGTGAATTATTAATATCTATAGTACGACGCCGACGTTATTTTTGTTTCATTTTTCTTGTCCTCTATTTCTTGTCCTTAACAAAAGTAATTTTGAGGTTGGTTTTATTGACATTTCCTGGTCATTTACTGCTTCTTCCCCGGCCCGTTCCTGATCAGTTCCCAAGAAAGGGAACAGCGGATCGGGACCTAACCTTAGACCCGTTACATTGCGAACCTATTCCCGGGGGGAAGGCCCGACCAGAGCCTGATATTATGTCGGGAAGGCAGATCAGGGGCAGTACTTTTTCCCGACTCAAATTTCTACATGGGCTGTCACGCGGAAGAGTAGAAAATATTCTAGAATATTCTCGACATAGCTCGATGTCATATTGCGTCAATACGTAAAAAGACATTTTTTAAATTTTTGCGACAAAACTTTTTTTATCAACCTGATAGATTGCTTTGCGGCTGAAAATCCATGCTATTTGAGTCCAGTTTGCCGACTAGTAAAATGGTTGTCATAGACGAGCAGAGAGGATGCGAATTTTC